>JASANA010004840.1:0-26294 GCA_030248095.1 Ptycholaimellus sp. GST1_10
GAATTTAGGGCTTTTAGGGACCTTTTCTAAGCACCTTTAGGAAACTTATGGATTGTAGGGACCTTTTACTAAGCATTTTTAGGGAACTTAGGGCTTGTAGGGACCTTTTACTAAGTATCTTTAGGGAACTTAGGGCTTTTTAGGGACCTTTTACTAAGCATTGTTGAGAAGCCGGGGAAACCTGGCTAGTGGCTGCGGTCTTAGTGGGGTCTGAAAGCACTTCTGTGTTAGTAGGGCCGTGCTTCGATACCCCACCACACTCATCTTTAGGGAACTTAGGGCTTTTTAGGGACCTTTTACTAAGCATTGTTGAGAAGCCGGGGGAACCTGGCTAGTGGCTGCGGTCTTAGTGGGGTCTGAAAGCACTTCTGTGTTAGTAGGGCCGTGCTTCGATACCCCACCACACTCATCTTTAGGGAACTTAGGGCTTTTTAGGGACCTTTTACTAAGCATTGTTGAGAAGCCGGGGGGAACCTGGCTAGTGGCTGCGGTCTTAGTGGGGTCTGAAAGCACTTCTGTGTTAGTAGGGCCGTGCTTCGATACCCCACCACACTCATCTTTAGGGAACTTAGGGCTTTTTAGGGACCTTTTACTAAGCATTGTTGAGAAGCCGGGGGAACCTGGCTAGTGGCTGCGGTCTTAGTGGGGTCTGAAAGCACTTCTGTGTTAGTAGGGCCGTGCTTCGATACCCCACCACACTCATCTTTAGGGAACTTAGGGCTTTTTAGGGACCTTTTACTAAGCATTGTTGAGAAGCCGGGGGAACCTGGCTAGTGGCTGCGGTCTTAGTGGGGTCTGAAAGCACTTCTGTGTTAGTAGGGCCGTGCTTCGATACCCCACCACACTCATCTTTAGGGAACTTAGGGCCATTTAGGGACCTTTTACTAAGCATTGTTGAGAAGCCGGGGGAACCTGGCTAGTGGCTGCGGTCTTAGTGGGGTCTGAAAGCACTTCTGTGTTAGTAGGGCCGTGCTTCGATACCCCACCACACTCATCTTTAGGGAACTTAGGGCTTTTTAGGGACCTTTTACTAAACATTGTTGAGAAGCCGGGGGAACCTGGCTAGTGGCTGCGGTCTTAGTGGGGTCTGAAAGCACTTCTGTGTTAGTAGGGCCGTGCTTCGATACCCCACCACACTCATCTTTAGGGAACTTAGGGCTTTTTAGGGACCTTTTACTAAGCATTGTTGAGAAGCCGGGGGAACCTGGCTAGTGGCTGCGGTCTTAGTGGGGTCTGAAAGCACTTCTGTGTTAGTAGGGCCGTGCTTCGATACCCCACCACACTCATCTTTAGGGAACTTAGGGCCATTTAGGGACCTTTTACTAAGCATTGTTGAGAAGCCAGGGGAACCTGGCTAGTGGTTGCGGTCTTAGTGGGGTCTGAAAGCACTTCTGTGTTAGTAGGGCCGTGCTTCGATACCCCACCACACTCATCTTTAGGGAACTTAGGGCTTTTTAGGGACCTTTTACTAAGCATTGTTGAGAAGCCGGGGGAACCTGGCTAGTGGCTGCGGTCTTAGTGGGGTCTGAAAGCACTTCTGTGTTAGTAGGGCCGTGCTTCGATACCCCACCACACTCATCTTTAGGGAACTTAGGGCTTTTTAGGGACCTTTTACTAAGCATTGTTGAGAAGCCGGGGGAACCTGGCTAGTGGCTGCGGTCTTAGTGGGGTCTGAAAGCACTTCTGTGTTAGTAGGGCCGTGCTTCGATACCCCACCACACTCATCTTTACGGAACTTAGGGCTTTTTAGGGACCTTTTACTAAGCATTGTTGAGAAGCCGGGGGAACCTGGCTAGTGGCTGCGGTCTTAGTGGGGTCTGAAAGCACTTCTGTGTTAGTAGGGCCGTGCTTCGATACCCCACCACACTCATCTTTAGGGAACTTAGGGCTTTTTAGGGACCTTTTACTAAGCATTGTTGAGAAGCCGGGGGAACCTGGCTAGTGGCTGCGGTCTTAGTGGGGTCTGAAAGCACTTCAATGTTAGTAGGGCCGTGCTTCGATACCCCACCACACTCATCTTTAGGGAACTTAGGGCTTTTTAGGGACCTTTTACTAAGCATTGTTGAGAAGCCGGGGAACCTGGCTAGTGGCTGCGGTCTTAGTGGGGTCTGAAAGCACTTCTGTCTTAGTAGGGCCGTGCTTCGATACCCCACCACACTCATCTTTAGGGAACTTAGGGCTTTTTAGGGACCTTTTACTAAGCATTGTTGAGAAGCCGGGGGAACCTGGCTAGTGGCTGCGGTCTTAGTGGGGTCTGAAAGCACTTCAATGTTAGTAGGGCCGTGCTTCGATACCCCACCACACTCATCTTTAGGGAACTTAGGGCTTTTTAGGGACCTTTTACTAAGCATTGTTGAGAAGCCGGGGAACCTGGCTAGTGGCTGCGGTCTTAGTGGGGTCTGAAAGCACTTCTGTCTTAGTAGGGCCGTGCTTCGATACCCCACCACACTCATCTTTAGGGAACTTAGGGCTTTTTAGGGACCTTTTACTAAGCATTGTTGAGAAGCTGGGGGAACGCTTAGTATGCCAATGCTTAGTAAAAGGTCCCTAAAAAGCCCTAAGTTCCCTAAAGATGAGTGTGGTGGGGTATCGAAGCACGGCCCTACTAACACAGAAGTGCTTTCAGACCCCACTAAGACCGCAGCCACTAGCCAGGTTCCCCCGGCTTCTCAACAATGCTTAGTAAAAGGTCCCTAAAAAGCCCTAAGTTCCCTAAAGATGAGTGTGGTGGGGTATCGAAGCACGGCCCTACTAACACAGAAGTGCTTTCACTTTCAGACCCCACTAAGACGGGCTCAAAATATTTATGATTTTTAATTATTTCCGACATCTTGGAAGTCGTGTTTTTGCTACACGGATTTCTTTTTAGCGAAAAAATGAATCCTCCATTTTATCTGGTTCACTTTTGTTAAAGTCAGCATCAGCATCACACCATGGAGGTGTATATATAATGGAGGGAAAACTCTTTAATATCGGGAAGGGGCTGCTAGGCAAAACTCCAAAAGTTATATACACCTCCATGATCACACATCGCTTAACTTAAAATGCTCTAACGTGCTTGTATGCAAAATGCGGGATGGGATGAGCGGGTGCTAAAGCCAACGCGCGATCCATGCACATGTGTAGCAGCGAGTGTAACTACATGACAACAACTCTAATTCCATGACCACTCCGCCCGAGTCCACCCAAGCGTTCTCCCATCCCTACTCAACTGAGCTCCACTACTCCCCTTTCTAGGCAGAGCAAGGAAGGCGGCACCATGAGGAAGCAGGACAGTCTCACCGCCCAATATACCAAGATTGCCGGCGCCGTTGCCCTCTACTGGTCAATATTTCATTTTTTTCTATTTCGACGACATGAATGAAGGCCAATTGAAGGACAACGTCGATAACAATGGTGTTCCTGAACAAGTGCCTGCTGCAGAGCCCGGATCTGAAGCTGGATGCGCCGCTGTTTGTGACCTGGTGCCAGTGCCTGGTCACGATTACACTCTGCTGGGGCTTCGCACAGGCCTCCAAGGCCGCCCCCGATCTCATCACCTTCCAGCCCTTCGTCCTCGATAGGAAGATTTCCAGAGATGCTCCCAAGCCCTTCCGCCTTGGATGGATGAAATGATATGGGTTTTTGTTTTTAAAGTTGAGAAAACAACTGGTACCATCGGCAGGCAAAAAGTAAAGCTCTTTTCCCCAAAAAATCGATTGCCCTGAGTGTAAGTCAAGAAATTTTCTCAAAACTATGAAAGTTTGGCAATAAATTTGCATTGTATTTATTATTTTTGAATCCTTTCTTTTCATTCTATTTTTTAAACAAGTTTATTTTAAATTTACTATTTTTTATGCATTTAATAAAATTTTAACTATATATATAGCCAACAATATACAATTATATATATTAAAAGTATACAGTATATTAAAATATGGTATACACAGTATACAGTATATATGGTACCATCGGCAAACCAAATGTGGGTCTCTTTTCTCCAAAATGTGCAATTGCCTCGAGTGAAGGAAATAAGATTTCTACTAGTGGATTATGCTGGAAAGAGAAACTGAACTGCGCGCCAAAAACAAAATGCAACTGTCCAAGTAGCAGATTCCACTAGTAGAAATTGTATTGCCTTGACTTTTTGCTCAAGGCAATTGCAAATTTTGGAGAAAAGACCCACATTTGGTTCGCCGATGGTACCAGATGTCATCCCTTTCAATTCAAATCAATGCCTAATAATAGTCAAAATCACAAGTATCCCTTCTTTTCCAAGTATCAGGAGGCATAGCATATGGACAAGACATTCCACAACTGATAAATTGAAAAAAATGAAAACTGAGATGTTAAAATAGACGGATCACTTAGAAAGACGTTGGAAAGAACCGTTGGAAGAGTCGGAATAGTCGGAGTCTTTGGAAGCGTCAAGAATGGATTGAGGAACAAGCACGACATTGTGGGCAAGATGGGTGGGGGTTTGCTGGCTGCGTCTAGAGAGGCGGGCGGGGAGGACTCTGAGAGCAGCACGTCGCAGAGCCTCGGCGTCAGGAGAGGCTTGGTGAAGGCTGGCGGTGGGTGAGGGCGGTGGAGGTGGTGCTGGGAGGGCGCAGCGGGCCTGAGCGGCCATGAAGCGTTGCGAGGGCGGGCGGTAGGGGGGCTTGGGGCGAGGGTGCGGGGATCGGTTGAGGGGCTGGAGGACGGTGGAGGCTGGAGAGGGCTGCTGCACTGGGAGTGAGGGAGGGGAGGGTGGAGGGATGGAGGCATCGTCGGGGCCGGTTTCCACGGCTAGGACGGTGGCGGTGGCCAGCTGTCCGGCCAGGAGATCCTCTACACTGTCCTCTGCTCTCAGAGTGGCGGCTGGGGGAGGCTGTAGGGAGCCCTCATCCTCGGAGTGATAGGCTCTGGAGGACTGGGGGCGAAAAGGTCGCCCGCGCAGCTTCGATTCACTCTCGGAGGCGTAGCCAGAAGCTCGAGGACGCCCGCGAGCTCCGCCGCGTCTGTTATGACGAGGCTTGCCGCCGCCTAAGAAGCAAAGCTCTCTGATAAGATTAGGAAGCTAGGAGGAGGAAACCTTGGGCAGGTGAAGCTGAAGGAAGGCGGGGTGAGGTTAGAGCTGCGCCGTAGTCCGAGTCCACCCCGCTCATGTCGGTCACCTCCAGATCCCGGCGTCTTGTGGAGGCTGGCTTCTCTGCAGGACGAAGAGGAGGTATTCGGGGACTTCCAACTTCCACGGCCGCATCTGAGCCAGCCGAAGTGTCTGCAAGAAGATAGTAGGGGGATGGAGGAGATGAGGGGAAGATGAAAAAGGAGGAACCGGAAACGAAAAGCGCGAAGATAGCCAGTGCCAGGCTGATATTACGACGGCTGAGCTCCATGCGAATCGTCTTTACACCCACCCAACCAGCCTCCTCCCACAGCTTGTCAAAGCCTGAGCAAAGCAACGGGTGGGATATTCTGGTCAAAGGCAACGGGCGAAGGGAACCCATGGCAGCAATGATGCCGAGGACACCGGTGGAGTGGTAGAGAGCCGCTGTGATCCGAGCTTCGAACTCCACTCCACCACACTCACTCACCTCTCGCGATAACCGGCCCAGCTTCAAATTGCCCCATGAAACAATATAGGGGGTTGATAAAGATTCCAACCAGTTTGGCCACTGCAGTGATATTGTGAGGGCCACTTCGAAGCAGTTGATGGAGGGAGACAAGAGAATTCGGTGGCAGTCCTGCAATTTTCCAGCATAACTAAACCATGAAAAAGAAGAGCAAATGATAATAGGCAGCAACCGAGACAGGCGTGTATGATGAGTGCTGCTTGGCGTAGACTCTGCTTGTGCTGCGGGGCTGGGAAGTAGAGGGCGGGGCCGTCGGGCAGGACATCCTCCTGGAAGCCCACGGCTGCCAGAAACCCCGCCCATCCCTCCACCTCCGGACCCACGCGTCCCGCCACCCCCGCCCGACTGGTGTACATCCTCCGCTGGCCTGCCTCTCCGCTCTCCACCCGCCCCACGCCCTTCTCCACCAGCTGGCCAAGCACTCGCAACGCTCCCCGCGCCTCGTCCGGCGTTGCCAACACGGCCAGCAACGCTTCGCCCAGTCCCACACCCGCTCTAGCCCCATTCTCTTCCTTCGCCCCTGTCCTGGAGGCAGTGAGAGGGAGAGGGCGGGAAAATGGTAGGAAGTGGTGGGCGTTGAAGGGGCGGCCTTGGACGCAGCGCCAGTTGAGGAAGGCGGGGATGTAGGGGGGCTGGGTGAGACTGGTGACGGAGGAGGCGCCGGCGATGAGGAAAGCCTCCAGCAGTTCCTCCGCTGCCTCGCCGGACAGCACCACCGAGCACTGCGGTTTTAGACTCAGGGCCAGGATGTCCGAGCGACTCAGCAGTCCATCCGGGTCGCTGGAAGAGCCCGGTTGGAGGCGGAGAAGAGAGCCGTCGGCTTCCATGGGTAGATCGAGCCAGATGTCTCCGCTTGCCTCCATCTCCTCCATCAGGCTGTCCTTGGCTAGGCAGCTGCTTTCGATTAGCTCTAGCGATGCGAGGCCTTTTACGCGCTGCGACCATTCAGAGGCGGGGTCCAGGGTCAAAAGAAGGCGCTCTCGACTAGCTGCCTCCTCTTGCTCCCAGTCCATGGGCGTGAGGGAGTGTAGCAGAGGCTGGAGTCCTAGGAGATGAGGCAGTGGAAGTCGTGCCGCCGTAGATGGGGCTCCGACGCAAAGTAGGTCGGGAGGAGACTGGGCCAGCCATGCGTGGAGGGAGTTGAGGGGGCTGAGGCAGTGCTGGGGAAGAGGACGGGTGAGGGCTTGCTGGAGGAGTGTGAGGTAGGTAGGACGAAGTCCCTGCGTCAGACGAAGCCAGAGCTTCGGCGTCGGTTCAGAGCCCACGGCCAGCTGTAGGCCTGAAAGCAAGGGAGGGATTGGCGAGATGTTTGTTGGGCTGACGGGCTGACGGCCGGCGGAACCGGTTTTGGGGGGGTAGGGCCACGAGAAAGAGCAGGAGAGAGGGAGCATGTGAGGAGGTGAGCTGGAGAGGAGTGTGGGCAAAGATACACAAACCGGTGCGGTCGGAGTGCCAGGCATAGGTGATCCGGAAGGGTCCTTGCTGGACGTAGAGAAGATTGGCAGACAGCGCCAGCCGCTGTTGCAAGGACTCCGGGGTGGGCAGGAGCTCGGAGCTGCTCAGCTCCCGCCCCGCAGCCCAGGCTTCTCGAAGCAGTTGGTAGGCCTTCAGCTTCTCGGCTAACAGGAGGCAATCCAGCCCGTCACCGCGCTCCAATGCCTCCGCCTGCCAAACGCCCGGCTGCCATTAGCGACAGAAAATCACAATCTCGCCTCAGCTTAGCAACAGCACCGCCTTTCTTCAAACCCTCCACCTACACCACCCCTTTCTTGAGAAAGACAAGATGAGGCTGAAGTCTGCAAGCGAAATACCCTTCCGATGGCGAGAAGAGGGCATTCAGACCGGCTACAGGGAGCCTGGAATGTCACTGCGGACAGCTTTACGATCTGCTTTTGTCTGGCACAACGAAAGCGTCAACATCTGGAGCCATCTACTGCCCGGTCTAGCCTGGTCCCTCTGTGCCCTCCAGGAGGACTATAAAGGCTCCCCCAACGACGACACTATGAAGCTCTTCTACGCCTCCTTCACTGCCACCCCGCTCATCTCCGCACTGGCCCACACCCTCAACGCCTGCGGCCCCGTCGCCCAGGACCTCTGCTACCTCGCCGACTACGCCGCCATCTCCTCTCACGCCCTCCACCTCGCCCTCGCCCTCCACACCTTCGGCCTCCCCGACTCCTGGCCCCAGCTCACCCTCGGCCCTGCCCATCCCTCCCTCTGCCTCCTAGCCGCTCTGGCTGCCTTTGCCATCTCAGCAGCCTCTCGCTTCCCTCGCTCCCTCCACCGTCCTCTGCTCATTCGCCTGCGAGCCGCGGCCTTCCTCACCGCCCTCGGCTTCATCCATGCACCTCAGCTCATCCGCCTGCACCGCTGCTTCCTCCACTCAGAGTGCCTGGGCGGTGAGCCCCTCCACTTGGCCTCCATGAGCCTACAGCTCATCGCCGCCCTCGCCTATGCCGCCCATTTCCCCGAACGCTTCTTTCCTGTCCACAGCTTTGACCTTTTTAGACACTCCCATAATCAGCTCCATATCTGGGGCATTGCCGGTGCTGAATTTCAACGCCGAGCCATCCTGAATGACTATCACGCTCACTTTGCGACCAATCCAACCTCCCACACTCATCCTCTTCCTAACTCTATATTTCCCTTGTTTCATATTTTGCTCGCACTACTCTTCATTGCCTTCACACTTCTTAGACTTGCTCAAGAACCTCTCTATAGGCGTAGGCTGAAAAATCTACCCATCTATTTGCTTGTGCCTAACCGATCATTTGATATTGATTGACATTGAAATTAACTATCTCTGTGGTTATTTTTGATTGCTTATTTTGCAAGCAAATTTTGGTGCTAAATGCCGAATTTAGGGGAAAGAGGAGAGAGTATACCAGAAGCAGATGCAGAGCAGGAAAGAGTGGAGAGGTAGCTGGCTCTTGGGCGAAGTCTTGGCAAATGTCTGCCACGAGGTCTCCTTTCTCGCACATTTCCACGCAAGCCAGCAACAATCTCCAACCATCAGTCATAAATCTTTAGTTTCTTTAATTCACAGACAATGATGCCAACTGAACTAAGAGGACAAATAGGAAGCTACCTCTTGGTATCGGAGTGGCGTTGAAGGGAGCAGCAAAGGATGGCTGCTTCAAGATAAGCTGATGCTCTGAGGCCAACGTCCGCGTCTTCAACCTCCAACTGCTTCAAAAGCGTTTCAGCGGCCAAGCTATGGTTGCCCAGCTCCTCTTCCACCACCGCGCTTAGTCTTCAATAATTCACCTTGCCTCTAGCCAATGTCTTTCCATTCCGTTTCATTCAACCTTGCGAGAGAAAGTTGTGTGGGTGCGTTGGCCAGTAGAAATGCGAGAAGGCTCTTGGCCTGGCTCCAGTGGCCCTGTGCTATCGCTGCCTCTGCTTGTAGCAGAGGCGATTGACCACTCGGCATGTCTTTGGCCAGCTGCCAGTGCCCGCTTCTCACAGCCAAGGCCGCCAGATCTCTGTCAGCTGAAGACGGCCCATTCTCTCAAGGCTGATCCCTTGACTATGAGAGCGGTGAGCACCAAGTGGCTGTTCAGCCTCAGGCATCCACTGCTGCCGCAGCTGAAGCGTCTCCTCGGCAGACTGCAGCTCGTCGCCCGCCGCCTGTGCCATGGCCAACTCTCGCATCACCTCACACCCCACGCTTCCTCCACCCTGTGCATACTTCAGCTTCTTCCCCAGGTGCTTCCTCCCCCCTCAGGAGAACCTTGTCTGGGAGAGCATCTACGGCTTGGCCGAAGTGGAGCGCTGCGGAGTGGAAGGCGCCCAAATGCAGCCACATCTCGCCCAGCTCCCGCTCTATTTTCCACCGCTCCTCCTCCTCTTCTTCCTTCACACCCAGAGCACCTTCTTAGTGGAGCAGAAGAGAGGCAACTTTTGACTGGAACCTGGGATAGAAGGTGTAGAGCTTGTGCAGCAGGTATGGGCCGGTTCAAGGCCTGGTAGGCCTGGGCTGTGAGGCGGTGAAGGCGGCGAGATTGTGAAGCTGGGAGTGCCGGGGGAAGGCGGAGGGAGCCGAGATTCTTCAGCAGAGTCTCCAGCCCTTCTCCAGGCTCGCCAGAGTCCAGGCAGAGTTGTAGCAGTGAGAGACTGGCGCTCAGCTTTTGCGCTTCACTCTCCGCAGCGTCAACCTTGGCGACCATGCCCATCAATTGATTGAATGGTGGAAGCAAGGAGTACTTGCTGCTGGTAGGCTTGTATGGCGCTGGCCTTGTGTCCTTGTGCCAGGAAATAGTCGGCCAGAAGCCCCTGCGCTTCGAACACACCCTCCGACCAGCTTTCAACCTTTCATGGCAGTCTATTTAGCCCAATTGCCGTGAAATGATTGGACAACTTTAGCCAGACGCAGCATTTCCTGGTAAAAGGCGTAGGCCTTTTCTCGTCGGCCCATGGCTCGATAGACGTGGCCAAGGCGACCGTAGGCTATCGCCTCTGCCCGCCGCGTCCCTTTCGCTTTCGCCAGATTCAGCCCCTTCACTAGCACCTACAAACAATACTACTTTCGTTTATTTATTTTGCACATTGGAGGCGGAAACGGCGTCAGAGTCAGATATAGATATGAAGCTTCATTGATGCAGTAGCGGTCGTACCTTGAGAGCAGCGGGGAAGTTGCCAGCTTTCCTGAGAAGGTCGCCGATGGATGATAGAGCGCGAAGCTTAGCGGAGGTGTCGGAGGTGATGTGAGCGATGGCGAGGTGGTACTTGAAGCTCTCCAGGGCCTCAGCCTCTGCTCCAGCCCCAGCCTGGGCCCCACCCAGGGCCTCGTAGGCACTCCCCATCCCCACGTGGTCTCGCAGCTCCTTCGCCAGCCCCAACTCCTGCTGCAGGTACCTCAAATACCCCTTCACTACTTACTCCTCAACCTGCCTCTTTCTTCCTCTCACCTGATGGCCTCCTTCTGGCGGCCGAGTTTCCCGTGGGCGCTGCCGAGGAGGTGGCAGAGGCGTCGCTCGGCCTGGACGTCCCCCTCCTCCTGGGCCAGCATCAGCGCCTGCTCCAGCCCCGCCAGTCCCTTCTCCGCCTCTCCCACCTCCACCCACACCTCCCACAATCCCTCCACCACCCCCATCTCACCCTTCCACCCATCTCAATCCACCATCATTTACAAGTTTAGTGACGGAGGAGGATGAGGAAAAGGAAACCAGTGGCTACTGTGAGCGCGGCAAATGCATCCAGATGATGCCGCAAGGAGATCTCTGGAGCGTGGAGCTTATGCAGAAGCTTGGCCAGCCGCCCATGTGCCTCGGCCTCAGCCTTGGGGTCCTTGAGGGACTCTGCTAGCGACAGCATCACCCCCAGAGCACCTTTCGCCTCCTCCAGCCTTCCCAACGCCTCCTCTGCCCAGGCCATGTTTCGTTGAGCCTCAAGATGCCTTTTATGGCTCTTGAGGAGAGTGAGAGCTTGTTACGGCGAGAATGCCGCGACGATCTGGGACAGCAGAGGCAAGCTGGAGCTGGCGTTGGTAGAGGCGCTTGGCATTGGCCGGGTCCCCGGAGTGGGCGAAGACACGCCCGAGGTTCCCGCACGCCGCCGCCTCCATCCGACGCTCCGACAGCGCCAGGCCAACCTATTCAAACAGAACTTGCGCAAGGTAGGAAAAGGAAGGAGCGGAGGAACCTGAAGCTGCTTCTGGGCCCATGCCTGAGCCGCATCCCAGCGGCCGAGGGACTGGGAGACGAGACTCAGTCGCCCTGTCAGGGCCCCTTCCAGTGCTCGATCTCGCAGGGCCCGTGCTAGTCTCAAGGACTCCTGCAATGAGGATGGCAATGAGAATGGCTTGCATGGAGGGAGTGGGATAGAGGAAGGAAGGCCTGGAAGAGTCGAGAGGCGTTGTGAGTGGAGGCGCGTCGCTCTTGGAGGTCGCCGAGCCCCATGAGGGCCTTGGCTTCCAGGCTCTTGTCGCCGCGGTGCTGCCCGATGCTCTGCAGACGCTGGAAGCAGTCAGCCGCAGCTTCCAGATCCCCGCGTGCCAGATGCACTCGACCAAGGCCTTCCAGCTGCTTCCCCATCGCCAGCGAATGATCTTCTGAGCTCACCATCTCCTCATTTTCCTGGCCAGAGAGGGAGTTTGAGTTGGGTGAACCGGATTGGTGAGAGGATCGGTCGGCCTGGAGGAGGGCAAGAGCCTGGTGGTGGGCAGCGAGGGCGGCGTCGGAGTGTCCGAGGGCGAGGAGGACGGCGGCGACGTTGGCGAGGGCGCTGCGGGCCACCTCCTCCTTCCCCAGCTCCTGGGCCAGCCCCAGCTGCTCCTGGTAGGCTGCCAGGGCCTCCGCCTCCTTGCCCAGGGCGAAGTAGACCATGCCCAGGTTCCCTTCAATTCCCTTCCAATGAGAGCATGGAGAGAATGGGGAAGGGGAAGACCTTGAGCAGTGGCCTGGCCTTCCAAGTCTCCCAGGGCGGAGGCGACGTTGAGGTCAGCCTGCATGCAGCTCAGCGCCCGCTCCCTCTCCCCCAGTCCCCAGTAGGCTGAACTCAGAGAACTCAGCACCGACTGCTTCAGCTTCAGCGATGTCGTTCCGATCCTCAGAGCACATTCCAGCACCTGACATACTCTTTCATCACCTCATGCTCCAATGTAGAGTAGAAGATGATGCTACCTCGGCGGCCTGACGACGAAGACCGGCGGCGAGGAGTTCCTGACCCACGACGCTGACGAGCACAAACGGCGATCGCTCCAGTCCCAATCTTCCCAACTCCTCATAGGCCGCCGCGAACCTCTCTACAAAGCCACAACTTTTACAATCCAATTCAATTCAATTTGACGGAGAGAACCTTTGAGGTGGGAAGAGGCGGCAGCGTGAACGAGGGCGTTGAGAAGCTGTGTGTTTGGGGGGTCGTGGGCGAGACCCTGTGCGAAGGCCTTCAAGGCGCCGACCCAGTCCTTGAGCCCCGCCAGTGCTTGCCCCGCGCGGTAGTAGCCCTGCCAATGGCTTCCATGCTTTTCCCCCTTCCCCATGCCTCCTGATTGTTGCTGAGTGTGGTGGCTGGTGGCTGGTGGTAGGTGAGTGTGCGCAGACAGGCGGATGACCGCTGACGGAGCTGGACGGAGAGGAGCACCCCGCCGGGTCTACGCACACAACACCCAACACACCACAGCACCCCACTAGTGAGCAAAGCCACTTGACGGCCCGCTCTCTCCTCTCACGCCCCCACCCCATTCCCCAATCCCCTTCTTCTACACCTCCTATGCCCATCCGACAGCCGTCCAATACCTCCCGACCACTTCACAAAGCAGCCCTAAAGGCAATCCACACCTACACCATCTCCCCTTCTCACCCGGCGCTTCAACAGCGTTCGCCCGTGCCACTTCAGCATGCCGCCATCAACCTCCTTCTTTCACGTCTGCCCTATTTCATTCCTTCCCCCTCTCCCACCATACTGCCCCCAACTCCTCCTTTGTCCTCATCAGCTTTTGCCCGCGGCCCCAGAATAAACACGAGGATAACTATCGCAATAAGGTAAACCTTTCTTGGGATATGCCAAAAAACCTGGGCTCATGCATAATGCAAGAGTGTGTGTGAGACTGGTGACTGGTTTCTAGAGGCTGGGGAATGTGAGGAGGGAAGGTAAGAAAGATGAGGATGTGCGGAATGCGTCTGTTACCTTGGTCCAGGAGGGTAGAATGCGAAGGGCAGATTGAGCATCGGCCAGAGCCTCTTGGTGACGGCCGAGATGGGAGAGGATGGCAGAACGGTTGGAGTAGACGACGTGATTCTCGGGGTCCAGCCCCAACAGCTTGGAGTAGATACCCGCCGCCTCCTCATACTCCTTACGCCCCACTGCCTCCCGACCTCAGCATACCAACTACGCTACACTTCCCAATCCCCACATACACATTGACTGCTATGATGAAAGAGACTGTGTGGGCAAGGAATGTGGAGAGAGGAAAGAAAGGGGAAACCTTCCTCGATGAGTGTCTCGAAGAGGGCTTTCTTAGAGCCCAAATCTGGCGCCGCCTCCTCGGAGTCGGACTGGAATCCACTTTCACTCATCCTTTTCATCCCTCATGAGCTGGAGAAGGAGTGAAATGAAGTAGTAGTGGAGGAAAGGTGAGGAAAGAGGGGCTAAGCAGGGGCTGACCATGAGTAGGTCGGCGCTGGGCGTGGGGGCCAGGGTCATGGGCCAGGGTTAGGAGTGAAGTGGTGTGAATGGGGGTGGGGACGAGAGGAGGGAGGGGTGAGAGGAAGGGGAAAGGACGGGAGGGAACCAGGCAAAGTCCCCAGCCCGCGCCCCGCCTGTGTATGCGCGGAGGTCAAGTGAGAAGGGGAGGCGGGGAAGGGCTGGGCTGGGCTGGGATGCGGCTGTGTGGAGTTCCCAGGCACAACTGGTGGTGCAAAGACTAAAAGGCCCCTCTCCCTCCTCCTGTCCCCATACACACCAACCCCCCATACCCATTCACTGCATGCCCCTCCCCTCCCTCCCTCACCTGCCCTCTTACGCCACTCACTCTTTCCCTCCTCTTGTCCGCTCTCTAAAACCGTTCCATGCATTAGTCTATCATTTTCCTTCATGTAGAATCTCTCACGAAGGTAAATTGCATGACCGTGCCTGATTTTGCCAGGTTAATCATGTTTGGGTATATCTTTAAACAAAACCTTAAGGATACATTCCCTCCAGGATATTGCCGCAAAATGCCGTTTTTTAAATGTCTCAACGTCACTATGTCTCTCTATCTAAGCCTTAACCTAAACCTACGCCTTAAACTTAGCCTTATAAAAAAGGAGATGTTTTGCAGCAAAGTCTTATCCTTACATTTGTCTTTATAAAAACAAAAGCAAACAATAATGCTTTCTTTTTTGATCTTGCTTGAAACGCCATTAGGCACTGAGGCTTGTACATGATTTTAAAGTAATGGTTGTCATTTCGTGGATAATTCTCTAAGCCGAAATTTTTTCGAACAGAGTCATGAATGTAGATGAGTAGCCGAACTTTGGCCAAAATAAAGTCAGTTCACAAGAGTGTACAAACCAACTTGAGAATTATATTCCGACGAATCATTAAGACCTTGAATATTAATTGTCTTCAAATAAGAGTAAATCAAATCAAATGTTCTCGATAAATTAAGGGGATTGCGTGAGAAGCTTTGTGCGAGTGCGTCTGCTGATATGAGAAGCGACTTGAAGCAATCCACTGATTTCGCTCTGACTGTATTCCTAGAATAATTGAACTGTGATAAAGAGTGAGCTGAAAACTAGAGGCAATACCGGATGGGCGGCTATCCAGGACTCAATCTCATTCTCGGGCACATAGTAGCCCTTGATGTAGGCGTCCACCAACTCCCTCCAACGCTCGCTTTGTTGTGCATCAATGGATGATGAGAAAAGGCAGTAAGACTTTTTGGGAATAGGGCGAAGGAGTGTGATGCCCTCCAGGTTGCGCAGTAGCTGCTGGAAGTCAAGCTGCATCAGCGCCCGTCCTTCCGTGCTGCACTTTTTTGCTCGCGAATATCTGCAGCAATTATGCTTTTTTCTCTCCTTCTAAAAGTTCACGCCAAATGATGAGCTTTGGTGTGATAAAATACGTTTTTCTGCATTTTGCTTTCCCTCCCACGAATTGCATCCCCCATGCTTCTAGCCAACCCGTCAACAAGAGCATGGGCGACGGAAGCAATGGCAGTGCGCCAGAGGGATTCGTAGGCTTCCAGCGGGAACGGCACCTTTCGCCCCACTGCCTCCATCTCGCTTCCAAATTTACTTAGATCCTCAAAAAAGATGTTGACGAAAGCTAGGGGAGAATGCAGTGGAGGATAACCTGGACGAGATAATCGATGTAGGTAGAGTGCTGGGACATGAGCTCACCTACAGCCCAGTTCACATCGTTGCTGAGGGCGTGATGGAGGTAGGTGAAGTTCACGCAGCGTGTGCCCACACAGCCGTACACCAACTCTCTGCTCAGCTCCACCACACCCACCGTCTACAAACCCCCATTCTCTTCTGTCACCTAGTGGAGGGAGACAAAAGAGTGGCAAAGCAAACCTGTGTGAAAAAGTTGTGGAGGAAAACTTGGTGGTCCGAGGAGAGTAGGGCTTGGAAGCGCGGCTGTAGCTCTTTGAGCTGTCCGGCGAGGGTGATGAGGGACTCCACGGCCACCAGTCGCCCCGCCAGCCCGAACAAACCCTCCGACTGGCCCAGACCACTCGCGCGTGGCATTCCCAGCTTTCCACCCTTCAATCCCTTCGCCTTCATTTTTGGTGGAAGGAGGAGAGAGGAATGAAGCATACACTGCCGTATTTGTCCTGGAAGACAGCGATGGCGCTGGCCAAACGTGGCTCAGCCAGCGGGAAGCCCCGCTCAACTCCATCACTCCCGAAGAACTGCGTCACCTAGCCAAACTCTTTCATCATATCCGCTAGTCAAGCTAGAGAATGAAAGGAATCACGGCGTAGAAGTAATAGTCGAAGAGGTGCGAAACGCCTGCCAAAGCGTCAAAGGCCAGCGCCGGCAGCACCGTCGCCAATTCCAAGTACCTTAGGCAACAGCCGCTTTCTAACTATCCAATTCAAGTGTCAGCAGACCTTCCAAAGAGGCGGAGTAGATTGAGGCTGGTGTTGCACTGGATGCTGGACTTCAGCTCGGAAGCAGGTCGCCATTCCAGGCTCTTCTTGCTCTCCCTTCTCATGCCGCCCTCATCCACGAAATCTTGGCGAAGAGCAGCCTCTTCTTCTGCTTCCGACTCATCCTCACTCTCCGTCATCTGCCAACATTATCTGCTTTTTTCCCGCAATTTTTATTGATGCACCAATTGAACGTTGGGTTGATTTGTTGGTTGAGAGGTAAGCTGGTGGAAGGGATTGCTGTCCGAAGGATCCATCAGGGTGTAGTCCTCCCGATCCAGACTTCCAGAGCAGGGCTGGCTTAGCTCCACCTTGTGAAGGAATGCGTATTCCTGCAAACTCGCTTCTGCTATCTTTTTTCCTGCTTCACCGAAGGCTAGGCTTGCAGGTAGCTTGGAGAGGGCGAAGCGAGGTGGCAATGGGCACAGCTCGAAGACCTCCGAGTCCAAATAGGCACGGAGTTCTTCCATGCGCGACCTCAAGGCGAAGGAAAGGGAGTAGAAGGGAAAGGAAGAGGAGTAAAGAGGAGATACCTGTGATAGGCCTTGAAATAGCCGCGAGCAACGGCGGCCAGGGTCTCGGCCAACTCTGCCGATTCGCTTCCGAAGTGACGCCGCCCAATCTCCGCAAATCTGTATCCAAAAAGAATGTCCACTTCAACCCTATTCTCACTAATCAACTGAAGCATAATATGAGACCTGTGTAGAGTGTGTAGGATGTGGAGGAAGACGGGGAATCGGAGTCCGCCAGTGGAGGCGCTGGCTAGGAAGGAGCCGACTTGCTCTGAGGCCGCCCGCCAAATCAATCCCAGACTCTGCTCCAGGGCTCCTACTTCCCCGCTCTCCTCTCAAATTTATCCAACCTAATCACTCCCAATACTCCACGGAGTATCAGAACGAAGGTCTCGATGATAACGAATGACAGAGTGGTAGCTGGACAGGAGTTTCCACAGCAGTGCGCAGAGCTCGCGTAGGCAGTCTGCCACCTCCTCTGCCTCCACTCTCTGCACTCTTGTCTTCTCGCTCTCTCTAGGTTGTGTAGGTAGGTTTAGTGCCTGTGCAAGAGCGCGGAGTTCCAGCTCCTCAACTTCACCCTCCAAACCTGCTCGCTCCTTCACCAGGGACTTTGCAGCTCGCTCCACGCCCACCAGCGTTTGCTCCACCACCCACGCGCTGTTCAACTTCAACCCCATCTCCTTCCACCACAACAAGTTATAGTGACTTGTGAGTGAGGATGACCTTTTGGTTGCAAAGAAGCTGATAGGCGGTGTTGAGGTGGTGAAACTTTTGTGGGTCAAAAGAGAGTAGGAGATGTGCGCCGACGGCTGCTAGCTCCGTCTCCATCGTTTTCAACAACTCCTCCATCTTTCCCCTCATTTCCCTGCAGCTCACGCCCTATTTGAGGGCGCAAAAGGAGCATGAGAAGCTGTTGCTACCCGATGCAGGCATAGTGACTGAAGCTGGCAGCAACGGTTTTGCAGCTGAGGCAAAGCTGGATGGCTTCCACAAACTGTCCATCCTTCAGATCAGATTGAGAGTGATGAGTGTTTGAATGGAAGGGATGGGGGCAGGCATGCCTCGAGTAGAAGGCGAGCGCGGGTGTCAGTCTCCTGCAGGGTCTTCAAGGTCTCCAGCTCTTGCAGTAGCTGCTTCAGATGAGCGAGCTTCCGATAGTGGCCGAGCAAACGCAGCCCCGACTCTGTCACAGCCGAACGCGATTGCTTCAAAGCTCTGCAAGTGACCCCAAGTTGGACCAAACAATTCATCTATTTTGCCTTACCCTCGCGCTGTGAGACAAACGTCGTAGGCAAGCAGCAGAGATTTTTGTATGCCGCCAACCTTGAAGCTCGTTTTTGCTAAAAACAGAAATTAGCAGAGAAAGGCAGAAAGAACTTTGGTAAGTTCAGCGGAGTAAGACGGATGTTTCTCCAAGATGAGGTCGGATATTTTCTTGGATACTACGGAAACTTGCTCCTTCATATGCTTTCGATCCGTATTGATTGCATTGATGTCTAATTCCTCGGGCAATTTCTTGAAAGTGATCGTTTCAATCAAGCAAGGTGAATCGGAGAGTCTCAAACCTTGAGCTCGTAAAGGCTGGGATCAAAATCCCCTTCTTCTGAATAGTAAACCTCTGGAATGGCTTCCAAAAGTTCAGCCTCCCGATGTGGGTTATTCAAAGGTAAAACGCGTTGATCAGGCTTCTGAAAATTATTTATAATAAAGCTTCAGCGATTGTCTATTTCTGTAATCTTACATTGACTTTCGGAATAACGAAGGATTCTGTGATTGGTTCATCCTCAAAGTCTTCCACTGGGCTTAAACCCTGCAAAATAGAAATTATGGCTAAATCGATAAATGACGTTTGAATTATCTACTCCTTTAGCTTGAGAAAATGATTGTCGTATATTGTCCTTGATGTTAGCAAACTTCGTCCGCAATTCCAAAGCAGCCATTTCCACGTTCACTTTCCACGAATTCCCCTAATCCATGACTGAAGGCAGGGCTTCAGACATTGGCATGCTTCAAACTCTTCCTTGGGTAGGTATTGGAAGAAAGGCCACGAGGAGGTGCAGAATAAAACTGCGCAGTTTGTCTGTCGTTTGCCAGTGGCCTGTTGGAAGAGGAAAGTGTTGGTCAGTAATGCGGGATGGGCCTTTCAGCTGTGCCTTATTTCATCCTTCTTGCCCTGGCCCTGCAAAATGTGGAGGCACAATTTTCCGGCGATGACATGGCACTCTACGATCTGGTCGAGGAGCTCAACACTACCTTCTACGAGCTTTTCGACATACCTAGAGTTCTCTTCCTTGCGCTTCCTTCCCTCAGCACAAGCTGAAAGGCAGAGTTGAGGATGCAAGTGAGAAGGATGTGAAGAAGGCCTATCGACGCCTCTCCCTCCTCCATCATCCTGATAGAAGCAGAGCTGACGATGCTGCGGATAAATTTCGACAGGTGCTGGAGTGGAGTTCAACTTTTGAGAGAGGTAGAGGATTGGATTGAGGTGGCAGCAGTGTATGAGGTGCTGAAGGACCCGGAGACGCGAGAGAAGTATGACACGGTGCTGGAGCATGGACTGCCCGATTGGCGACAGCCCATCTTCTACTATCGAAACCTCCGCAAGATGCCTTGGTTCCCCATCTTCCCACCACATGACTGGAGAAGGCAGTGTGGAACGGCTTGAGGTGGGAGTCCGTGCTTCTGCTGTTCGGCATAATGACTCTTATGCACTACCTCATGCTCTGGGGCGCCTATGTTGATCGCAGATTAACCATTGTGCCCTTTATTTCTCTCTCATTCTGCATTTCCACCTTAGTCCTGCGTTTTTTCAGACCCAAGCTCTTGAAGTCCAGGCAAAAAAGGAGCAGAAGAAAATGAAAAGAAGAGATAAGGTTCAGCATAAACAAAGTTTGGCTACGCCACATGATCTTTGAATTAATTTGAAGGTCGATGTGGAGGATTTGGTAGAAGAGAAACTGGAGCAATGTGCGGACTACCTGGCAAAACCGACCTTTTTCCAAACCCTACCCATACTCATGCTCAAGGCTTGTCTCACATTCGCCATCTCCACTCCAACACTTCTCACATCCCTCTGGCTTCACTTTACCCAAAAGGTCCTCCGTTTTATCGAGTCGCAAAAGATAAAGCCCTAGTTGCAGCCAGTGGTAGAAGAGGATGTGGGTGAGAGGGAGGAGGTGGTGAGAGTAAAAAAAGCGTCGGTGTACGTGGAACCGGTGGAGTACGGCATGGCCACCGACGTCAAACCCGTCTCCAGCATGGCTGAGGCACGGAAGGAGAGCAGCAACGTCTCAACTTCTCCTCCTTCATTCTCTCTCCTCCTATGAATGATGGAGGTTTTGAGGATTGTAAAGAGGAGCGTCGGGCAAAGGCGGGTGAATGGACGGTGGAGGAGGCGGCAGAATTGGTGCGTCTGTCCACGCTGAAATTCCCCATGGGCACAGCCAACCGATGGGAGAAGCTGGCGGAGCAGCTGGGCAGGAAGCCGCCAGAGATCACCGACATGATCGGACGCCTCAAGAAGATGGACCCCACAGGTTCAGCTTCAGCCAGCCATCTTTATTTCACAACTCCAGAAGCGAGAAGTGTGCAGAGTACGAGAAGCTGGTGAACTACGAGGCGAGCGGGGGCGGCCAAAACTCCAGCTCCAGGCCGGTGGACAAGGCCAGCTCAAGACTCCCACCGCCCTCTGTCAAGGAGGCTCCGCCCAGCTCAGCAGGTAGAAGCACTTCATAGTCTTCATGGAATTGTGCCGATGGATAGGGCTGTGAAGGAGAAGCAGAGTGGAGCCAATTGGAGCAGAAGGCGTTGGAGTCGGCGCTGGCCAAATTTCCCAAAGGCACGGAAGAGCGCTGGGAGCGTATTGCCGAAACAGTTCCCGGAAAATCGAAAGTATGCATCTATCATTATTTCTGCAGCGTCATTAATTCTTATGGTTGACAGGAGGAATGCATGCAACGATTCAAACAACTTGCCACACTACTTCGCCAAAGAAGACCTGTGTCTTAAGTTCGCTATTTACCTGCTTTTTATTCATTTTGGTGCCTTTGTTGCCTCACTGCTTGATTGGCTTCTTTTGAACGGTTGATGATTTCGGATCAAGCATTGGACAGGTTTTAAAGCAGATGAAGCAGATGTAATGCTAAGCTAAAGGCAGATTTATCCAACTAGCAATATAGCAGCGAAGGCTTACAAAGAGCTACTTTTGCAGTAGATAGAAAATCATTCTATTTTATCGTTTGGTCTACAAATTAAAGTTTATTAACAAAAGTTTTCAGTTTTGTCAATAGATTATTGGGTAGGTTTCTTCTGTTTCAAGCAGAAAACTTGTTTTGGCGTGTGAATAGAATTGGTTTTGCCACCGGTTTATCCACATGCTCACCAAAGAAAAAGTAGAAATTTGGCACAAATAAGACCCGTATAAAAAGTAGCCAAGAGCTGACTCAAACATGAAACAACGTCCTACAACGAGGCAGGATAGCTCACAACATTGCCGTGAATGGCAGCGGCGAATAGATTGGCACAGGTGGATCTTATTTAGAAAGTGCAAAGGCAGCGGTTGGAGTCAACCAATGACCACAAATAAATGATACAACGCTGCGCACCACAGCTCACATGCAAGGCAATGACAGATCCAACCCCAAACCCTCAGATGCAGCAGAAGAGGGAGGAGCGGAAGAGCAAGGCACTCGGGGAAGCAATGTGGAAGACTGGGAGCACAACGAGGCACAAATAGCGTCGACTTAAGGCAGCGACATAGCCAGCCAAATACCTGGGATCTTCGGGCAGCCCAATAGCCTACCAAATAGCTGGGATCTTTGGGCAGCCCAATAGCCGACCAAATAAAAGGGAGCTTGGGGCAGCCCTATAGCCATCCAAATAAGAGGGATTCGGCAACCCTATAGCCTGACAAATAGAAGGGGACTTTGGCAGCCCGATAGCCGACAACAACAGAGACTAGAGAGAGGGACTTGCGGTAGCTCTAGACTCCTACAAATAGCATCAAAACGCGCAAAAGAAAAAGAGAATGAGATATCGAAAGCACTGCACTCAATTCAGCCTACACAATTGCGGGGGGGAGGGTGGAAGTAGGGTGGAGGGGGATTTGGGGTGTAGGAAGAAAAGAGTGCCGGCAACGCGCGAGGGGGTTATGATATAAATAGATGTAGAAGAGTAGGGGGTCTAGAAGGGGAGGAAGACGGAGCCGCAGTTGGCCTCCACCTTGTAGGGGAGGAGGCTCCAGGTCTTCTTGCGGGGCTCGTAGACCTCCACGCTCGTCTCCTTGTCTCCGCCCACCGCGTACAGCTTCCCGTCCACCTGAAGAGGAGGGTGGGATTGGTTGGGGGTGAGGAGGAGGAGAGAGGAGGAAGGGAGGACCTCGACGAGGCCGTGCCAGTGTCGCGCCTTTTTCATCGTCGCTCCGAAGCCCCATTTGCCCTGGCGGGGGTCGTAGAGGTTGAGGGTGTCGCGCACCAGGCCCTTCTCGTCCTTACCGCCCGTCACCATCAGCTGGTTCTGCAAGGTAGCCTTGGGGTGGAAGGGGGGAGGAGAGGAGGTGGAAGGGGGAGGAGGGGAGGTGGGAAAGAGAGGAGAGAGAGGAAAGAGAGGAGAGGAGAGGGACCTCGAAGTAGGCGGCGGCGAGACCGACGCGTCCGCGGGGCAGTTGGGCGGTGAGGCTCCATTGGTTCTTGTAGGGGTCGTAGAACTCCACGGAGGGGAGGAAGGAGCCCGTCTTGCCCTGCCCCGACACCGCCACCAGCATGTCCTGCAAATATACTCAGCCTCAAAAATTGGAATTAGGAAAGAGTGATAGAGTGAGTTGCCTGGATGTTGATGAGGCTGAAGCCGCAGCGACGGTGGTTGAGGTTGGCGGCGGAGGTCCAGACGTCCTTGTGGAGGAAGATGGTGGACTTGAGGACGTCGGAGACCGTGGAACCGGTGGAGCCGCCCGCGAGGAACGTCACTTCTCCCATCTGCCCCATCCCGTGCCCCCAGCGAGCCTCCGGCAGCGTCGGACCCGCCACCCGCCGCACCTACCAACATCAATTCACCCTTACTTCTACTTCATGGGAGAAAAGAGGGGGGCAACGATGTTCTGCTTGCGGTCGAGGATGTACTTGTGGGCCTCGTTGCTGACGGCGATGGTCTTCTTCTGGTCCTCCGAGTCCAGGAGGATGCCGCCGGTGATCAGCGCCTTCCCGTTGCTCAGCTTCGTCCCCGCCGCGTGCTTCACCTTCTTCATCCGCTTCACGGACTGCAAGGAAAGAAAATGAGGCTAGTGAGGGAGGTAGGGATGAAAAAGAGGGGAACCTCGTCGAAGTTGAGCTCAGAGAGGTTGTCGGCGACGTCGAAGACGGAGATGGTGAACTCGGAGCCCATCCCACCCACCAGCATCACGCGCTCCTCCGTTGCTGCAAACCATATACTATTATTCCCAGTCCTCAAAACGGACGGATAAAAGGCGAACGTGGCTTGGACTTGCTCTGGCTGTTGGACTGCTTCTTGGCCTTGTTGGCGCTGACGTTCTTCTTGCTGTAAACAGGGAGGTAATGAGGCTGTGGGTTTGTAGGAGGAGGAGGGAACATGTTGGTGTGTATTCCGAGGATGGAGTTGACGGCGGCGGCGATCTGGTTGGGGTGAGCCTTCTTGAAGTGGGAGGCGAGGTATTCCTTCATGGCCTGCTCCGTCACCGACTCTCCCTTCTTGCGCCAGTAGCTCTGGCCCTTCTGCAAAGGAGCGGAGTGGGGAGGCTAAGGAGGGTGGAAGAGAAAGGGGGTGAGTACGTCGAGAAGTTTGTTGTGGTCGACGGGGGTGTGCTTCTTCTGGGCGCTGCGGGAGCCCTGGATTTGGTGGTTGGGGTTGACCTTGGGCTTCCCGATGCCGAAAAGTCCGCCCAGCTTGGCCGTCAGCCCCGCCGACTGCTTCTCCTTTGTCACGCGCAGCTTCACCGCGTTCTCCACCTCCAGCTGTTGTCCCTACAACACCAGCCTACAAGGATGAGTTCAATGCAAAAAGAGGAGAGAAGGAAACCTGTCCGGAGGTCTTGGCGGGGCGATAGGACTTGGAGCGGGTGGAGTGTTTGCGGTTGTTCTTGGAGCCGGAACGCTTGTTAGAGGACTTGGAGCGGGATCGGCCCTTGCTAGAAGCGGAGCGGTGGCGGTTGCCGCGGGACTTGGAGCGAAGTCGCTTGCCCGCCGGCTTGGAGACGGCGCGGACGGACTTGGAGCGGCCGCGGGTGCGAGTGCTCAGGGTGGACTTCTTCCCGGACGGCTTCTGGGCCTGGCGGGAGGTGGAGCGGCTGCTGGACTTGGCGGCCTTGCTCTTCTTGCTGCTCTTTTTCGCGGATCGGCTGCGACTGCTTGCCTTGGCGGCCTTGCTGTTTGAGCGGGAGCGAGAGGCGGAGGCGGAGTTCTTCTTCAGGATCCCCTTCGTCTTGGACTGGGAGCGGGACTTGTTGCTCCCCACGAAGCTCACCGACTTCGACCGCGTCCGCACCGTGCTCTTCCCCTTCAACCCTGCCTCAGTGAGACGAGAAGAAGAGAAGGAAAGAGGGCAGACCTTGGTGTGCTTGCTGTTTGTGGAGCGTCGGGTTCTGCTGCGTCCACGGCCTTGGGAGGAGCGGGAGCGACTCTTGGACACCGTCTGCATCGACGAACTCCGGCTCAAACGACCGCACTTTCCACTATCATAGGTGACAGTAGAACAGGACAACCTTTTCTTCGACGAAGTCTTTGTCTTGGACGCGGAACGCGGACGGAACTTGGACTGCGCTCGGCTTCCTCCCTTCTTCACCTTCGAGCCGGAGCGCTGGCCGGACTTGGATTGGCTCCTGCTCCTACCCTTCTTGCCCTTGGAGACAGAGCGTTTGCTGTTCTTCTGGTTCATGGACTGGCTTCGACTGCTGCCCTTCTTGACCTTGGAGATGGAGCGGTTGGTGCCCTTCTTGCCCTTGGAGACAGAGCGTCCGCGGTTCTTCTGGTTCTTGGACTGGCTTCGGCTCCTGCCCTTCTTGACCTTGGAGACGGAGCGGTTGGTGCCCTTCTTGCCCTTGGAGACAGAGCGTCCGCGGTTCTTCTGGTTCTTGGACTGGCTTCGGCTCCTGCCCTTCTTGACCTTGGAGACGGAGCGGTTGGTGCCCTTCTTGCCCTTGGAGATGGAACGTCCGCGGTTCTTCTGGTTCTTGGACTGGCTTCGGCTCCTGCCCTTCTTGACCTTGGAGACGGAGCGGTTGGTGCCCTTCTTGCCCTTGGAGACAGAGCGTCCGCGGTTCTTCTGGTTCTTGGACTGGCTTCGGCTCCTGCCCTTCTTGACCTTGGAGACGGAGCGGTTGGTGCCCTTCTTGCCCTTGGAGATGGAACGTCCGCGGTTCTTCTGGTTCTTGGACTGGCTTCGGCTCCTGCCCTTCTTGACCTTGGAGACGGAGCGGTTGGTGCCCTTGCTGCGATTGGAGAAGGCTCGTCCGGTGATAGTCTGGTTCTTGGTATGGCTTCGGCTCCTGCCCTTCTTGACCTTGGAGACGGAGCGGTTGGTGCCCTTCTTGCCCTTGGAGATGGAACGTCCGCGGTTCTTTTGGTTCTTGGACTGGCTTCGGCTCCTGCCCTTCTTGACCTTGGAGACGGAGCGGTTGAGTTCCCTTCTTGCCCTTGAGAGACAGAGCGTCCGCGGTTCTTCTGGTTATTTCTGGGCTACTGGGACTGGCTTCGGCTCCTCCCCTCCCTTACCGGCTCCTTGCCCTTCGTCCCCTGATCGCGTCTGGTTCTTGGACTGGCGAGTCCTGCCCCTTGACCTTGGAGCAGGAGGGGCGGTTGGTGCCCTTCTTGCCCTTGGAGATGGAACGTCCGCGGTTCTTCTGGTTTTTGGACTGGCTTCGGCTCCTGCCCTTCTTGACCTCGGAGACGGAGCGGGTGGTGCCCTTCTTGCCCTTGGAGATGGAACGTCCGCGGTTCTTCTGGTTCTTGGACTCGCTTCGGCTCCTGCCCTTCTTGACCTTGGAGACGGAGCGGTTGGTGCCCTTCTTGCCCTTGGAGAAAGAGCATCCGCGGTTCTTGCTGGTTCTTGGACTGGCTTCGGCTCCTGCCCTTCTTGACCTTGGAGACCCGGAGCGGTTGGTGCCCTTCTTGCCCTTGGAGATGGAACGTCCGCGCTTCTTCTGGTTCTTGGACTGGCTTTGGCTCCTGCCCTTCCTTGACCTTGGAGACGGAGCGGTTGGTGCCCTTCTTTGCCCTTGGAGACGGAGCGGTTGGTGCCCTTCTTGCCCTTGGAGATGGAGCGTCCGCGGTTCATCTGGTTCTTGGACTGGGTTCGGATGCTGCCTTCTTGCCCTTGGAGACGGAACGGTTGGTGCCCTTCTTGCCCTTGGAGACAGAGCGGTTAGTGCCCTTCTTGCCCTTGGAGACGGAGCGGTTGGTGCCCTTCTTGCGCTTGAACATGATCATGCCCCGGTTCTTGCTGGTTCTTGGAGGAGGATCGTTGGCCGGTCTTGGACTGGGTTCGCTTGCCGCCCTTCTTGCCCTTGGAGACGGAACGGTTGGTGACCTTCTTGCCCTTGGAGATGGAGCGTCCGCGGTTCTTCTGGTTCTTGGAGGCGGATCGTTGGCGGGTCTTGGA
>JASANA010004841.1:0-29377 GCA_030248095.1 Ptycholaimellus sp. GST1_10
TTGAAGAAAATGAAAATTTGAAATTTTGCAATTTTAATTTTTGAGCAGATTAACCATGTAAAAAACATGGTTTATTTTGCAGTTAAAAGGCTTCGCTCTATTTTGTAGATCAATAGCGTTACCATACAGTTGGAATTTTTAGATTTCATTGAATATAGATCTTGCTGGATCTATTTTGGCTGTGTTTTTTTGGAGTTGCTCAAATTTTACTTTCTTCACCGACCTACCTTCAAACAATAAGCGATCGTGAGCCAACGGAAGCACTTTGAACACTCCCGTTTTAGGACATAGTACAAAATTGAGCCCTTTTTTCAGATACAATCATAAAAATGGGGGGTCAAAATTTTTGTGCTCAGCCCTCCAAAATTTCTCACACCTCTCAAAAAGCCTGTCTTAAACTGTGAGGCTTGAAGAAAGATTGGAGTCAGTGTTGGCAGGCGGTATCGTGTAGGAAGAGGGCGGTGGCCTTGGCGCCAGGCAGCAGTGGTGGCCCGAGCACGGAGCGCTGGCCCACTGCGCCTGGATGTGCGCCAACTTTAGGCCGCGATTCAACCGTGGCATTAGAGGGGAGGCCAGACTCATTGTTAGCTCTACTTTCAAGCCTACCTCCAACGTTCCCCAATTTGTTAATTTTGGACACCCAAGAAAGATTCAGAATCAGCTATTTGCCCAAAATTCGTTTCTGATCAACGAACCGAGAAAGAGACCGAATATTTATCTTTTATCTTTGGCGGTTACAAGCAGACCGCCGGTGGTGGTGAACGTTGTCTACCTCTCGGCGAGAAGAATGAAAGCTTCATTCCCAAATGAGCAGGTAAAATAATATCCTTGGTGCAATGCACGCCAACTTCTTTTTACATTTGAACGAAAAACCAAAAATGGGTGTTATGCAAACAACTGATCAAAAAAACTCCCATTTCCGCCTTTTACACTAGAAATTTTTTTACAAAAGATAAATTTGGTTTGTAAACAGAAGCAAGCAGAGAGGAATATGGACACCAGGCCAACATGTTCAACTACATTGCCGCCGCGGAGCCAGCAAAGGAAGTGAAGACTCGTGGGCGACTGCCTTCGCTGCTGGGGCTGAATCATAGCGGCTTCCGGAAAGACAACCGCCCCGGAGCCTAACGCTGACTCGGGAGAGTGCCACTGCTTTGTTCAAACCTAGCCCCTGCCATCTGGCAGGCTCAAAGTAGCCTAGGCCTCTTTGCAGGAGCAGGAATGAAGTTTCCCAGCCACCGGGTGAACGTTACAGCAGATTAGAAGAGTTTGTGATGTCACGGCCTTTGGTACGAACCCTTGCCACAATAGCCTGAGAAAAGGGTTGGGGTGGGCTGAGGTAAGGTATAGACGGTTGAGGTGAGCTATATGGAGCTGCACGCCACAGATATGGCATCCCGAAGAGGCGTGAAAGAGATCTGGACTGGTCACGTTGTCAACGTCTACCATGGTGGCCCTGAAATCGACAACCAGCATCACAAATTTGGGGCCGTCTATTTTACACACGTCATTGGTAAGCCTTCCAACTTGTTGGATGCTCAAATAAATCTGAAGCGAAAATAAAATGCAAATATCTCCTAACATTTCATTTCTAAACTTTTTCGATTCTGCGCTAGGGAGACGTGGCATTCCTGAGGGATTGATTAGTTTTACTCTCGGCAGATATTGTGCTGTTTGAGACAAATGTCGCTACCACTCAAACTTGCGTTACCCACAATCAACTTCAGTTGCCAAGTGTTAGTTTTATTGTTTTTCTATCCTTGCAAGCAATTTTTCAAATATACTGTTTTTTGGACTACAGTATAGAAAAGCTTCAATCTACAATTTTTCCTTTTCATTTCGCAGGCTTTTAGTTATTCGCTGCAATCATGTTGGCCACTGCTGTCTGCACTGCCAGCAGTACAAGGGCGCTGGGAGCTGCCAGCATTTTGACTACAATTTGGTGACCGGGGAGTGCCGCCTCTTTGCCGTCCATTTTCAGCCAGGTTATTTGAATTTTTTTCGCTTTTTTTCAGAAATGTACCTTTCTTTCAGAAAGGCTTAGGTTAAAGCACCAAGCAAAGTAAAGCTAAGAGTCAATTTAAAATATGACACTGAGAGACCTTTGAAAAAGTTGCATTTCTTGTAAATCGCAGGAAGGTCATTGATGCCATTAGGGCTCACCAGCTACTGGCATCGGTTGAGGCCAGTTTTTTTTTCAGGCCATGCCCAACCACAGCCTCATCCAACCACAGCCATCGGAGAGGTCAAAATAGCCTAGAAGTCCAATAACAACCAAGTAATATCTGAACAAGACTAAAATGCAACAGCATGAGAAGCTTATGAATTTGCGAACATCAAAATGAAATAGACAAGTTGTAACACAATCGTAATTTATGTTGATTTGAATTGAATTGGGATAAATTTTGACATGTCCATTTCATTGGCTTTGCCCATCTAACAACTCCAAATTACCATTTACAAGTTCATTACATTTGTCCAATTAGATTCATAAGCAGGCGGCAATTTATGGCAGAAACCATTCCTCAGTAAAGTAATCCAATTTTTCTTCAGTTTTTCCTTAATTTTTGAACAATTTATAAAGTTTATTTTTAACTAAAATTTTTGGATTATCTGTTGAACCTTAGTTCTCAAAAAGTAGAAATAAATGCCCTAATGCACAATAATAATCGAGCATATTTAGAATGCTTGCAAAACTGAATTTTACCGTTGCTTGTTTCAATTTGATTACAATATTCTCCATTTTCTACACCTAAAAGACAAATTTTAATTTTAGTTAATCTAAAAAATTCAACAATTTTTTTCGATTTAGTTATTATGACAATTTACTGCATTTAAAGTGACCTGCTCCAGGCCTTTGTCGCGGTTCGCGACCTCAACTAGGCCACTGATTTGCTTTAGTTTGATTTTTTTGGCTTATTTTACAAACTTTTGAACTTTGGGCGATACAAAATCGCCAAAAATTTTTTAGTTTCTTTGTCAAAATATGTTTTTTGATGTTGGACTGAAAAGGAACTGAAAAGTGGCTATTTCGACAGATGAAGAGTAAAACTGAAGCTCTCTAGCTCTCCGCGCTTGATCAAACGGGTCCTTGGGCGTTGTTGAGCAGCTTGGCCTTCGTTTGCTCCAGCAGCTCTTTGGCCTGAGCAGAAGGAGGAGGCCTAACGAGAAGAGAAGATGAAAGGAGGAAATGAAACAAGAAAGAGGAGGAAAGAAGCAACTTTTGAAGCTCCAGCTGAGCTCGATTGATTGTCGCCTCGGCCCTTGATCCGTTGTAGTTCACCCACAGCCTCGGCCAACCGAGCTTCAGGCTCTGCTTACAGTGCTGTCTTAGTTATAACTTCTACCAGCTTTCTTTCTATTTACTGACGCAACTGACGAAATCTTATCCTTGCTTCAAGCTTTATAAAACAAGTATATGGCGCAGAGCGCAATAGGTGACCGCGGAGCTTCACAGCCCACAACTTCCTTAGCAGCAAAAGTAATGTTTCAAATGATCCGGGGCCGGTTCCACCCATTCAGATCTTTCTAAAATGTCATTACCTTTCAGCAAAAAAAAAAGTTTGTCCAAATCCGTTGAGAATTCGCCATTTCTCAAATTACCCTACTTTTCAACCTTTCTACCCAAAAAAGTAATGTTTCTATTGCTCTGGGACCGGTACTACCCATTCAGATCTTTCTAAAATGTCATTACCTTTCAGCAAAAAAAAAGTTTGTCCAAATCCGTTGAGAATTCGCCATTTCTCAACATACCCTATTTTTCAACCTTTCTACCCAAAAAAGTAATGTTTCAAGTGTTCAAATTCCGGGTCTACCCCTCCAGATATTTCTAAAATGTCATTACCTTTCAGCAAAAAAAAAGTTTGTCCAAATCCGTTGAGAATTCGCCATTTCTCAACATACCCCATTTTCCATCCTTTCTACCCAAAAAATTAATGTTTCAAATGCTCCGGGACTTGTTCCACCACTTCAGATCTTCCTAAAATTTTATTACCTTTCAGGGAAAAAAAAGTTTGTCAAAATCCGTTGAAAATTGAGCCTTTTACAGCATACCCAAATTTTCAACATTTCTACCCAAAAAAGTAATGTTTCAAATGCTCTGGGACTTGTTACACCCCTCCAGATCTTCCTAAAATAGCATTACCTTTCAGGAAAAAAAAAGTTTGTCCCAATCCGTTGAGAATTCGCCCGTGGACAGCATTTCCAGGAACATATATATATATATATATATATATATACACATGAGGACAAAAGTTTAGTAACCTCTATAGACCGCGGAGCGGCCCTTCGGGCCGCTCCGCGGTGAAAAAATTTAATTGAGACTTCGAAACAGACTCTGGAGGGTTGGACTGAAGTTGATAGAGGGGGAGTGGAGGGGAGGAGTACCTCATTGAACCAGTTGGCGAGTAGATGGTCAAATTGGGCGGGCCAGAGAGACTCCAGACATTGGTAGGATTCCAGGTGCCTCGTCAAGGCCTAGTAGGGAGACTTTAAGCCACTTCTGGTAGTAGTTTAGGTAAGGTCAGAGTGGCCAGCCAGACCTTGCATCCGCTGACCTGGAGTGAGTTTTTTCGGGGACTCAGAGTTGAAATCTGAGAAGGAAGGAAGAACTCATCAGTTCAAACCAAACTAAGTGGGTTTTAATCATGGCAGAAGATTTTCCACTCGCTTTCTTGATGTTTCACGGTTCGTATTTGGTTTCAACAGTTTTAAGTGGTTCCAATCGTTTTATGCCTTCGTAGACCATTGATGACTGGTAGTTAAGTGTTCAATTCGAACAATTGGCAATAGAACTGCGTTGGCATCAAACTGATTGAAAGGTAGCAGAAGTAACCCGAAGGACTTTCTCAATGGCCCGATTCTTGCTCTTTTCAGCATCTATGACCATGGCCAGCGTTGTGTTCGTCTCCACCTCAATCACCTACCATCAACCACGGTAACAAAAAGGGCAGCAAAGAATAGGCCAACTTTGCGAACATCCTGCTGCACTGAGGATGGGTAAGGAAGGGGGGATGGACGCAATGTCCGCTGATAGCCTGATTGACGGGGCTGGGGCAGATGCAGCGGGCGTAGAGGCAGACGGCGTGCAGAGCGGCACTGGCCCTGCCACCTCCGGCGGTGCAAGATAGGAGGCATACAGCGCTACTGCAAACTCAATATACCAGTCTTCATGGCTGCAAAAGGGATGGCTACCAACTGCTCCGATTGCTCCAGCGCTCTCGCTTTTTCCTCAGTGGCAAGCGCGTGCATAGTCTCACCAATGATTGGGCAGTTTTTAAGGATGCTGAAGCAAATGCAAGCCCCGAATTTGATCAAAACAGGAAATGTCAAATGTCAGACAAAAGGTATCCAGTGCCCTAAATGAATACTTAGACGATGAAACGCCTAGCTAATGGCCCAACGCTCGAGGACAACCTGCAAACCGCCCATATCATCATTCTCTTCTTTTGGCAGCTGCCTATTGGGGTGCTGGATTCGTCCCAGCAACACCTGTCAATAGCAGCAACCTTGAAGGCAGATGATAGGAGGAGAAGATGAAAGAGATAGTCAACGTCCTCCATGACGAAGAGTACCTGGAGGCGGAACTGGGGCTCTCCACTGAGCTTCCCCGTAGCTTGGTGCCATCGCCTTACGCTATCCCCCGCCGTTTAATGAAGCCCCAGGACAATGCCCCACAGCTTGTCCTCCAACACATTCGTCTTTCAGTGCGTCCCTGGCCTGAGTGGCCCAGCATGGCCGCAAAAGGTAACTCTCCCCAGCCACTTTAGCTCCAACACACGGCTTCGCCACTTAGTTCTTTGATGTTTTACTAATGAATGGCTAGCATAGTTCTTTCATTCGCTGTAATATAGGTGGAATGTTGTTTAATTACTGCCAGCTGCATTTGTGCTGCAATCAACTTAATGAAACTGAAAGTCATTGTTGAAATTAGGCTGTACAAATGCAAGAGCAACGTTCAGAAAAGAAATGTTCAGTGGCCAACTGTTAAACTGGCCTTCATTATGACAGGATGCCTCTGGGGGCAGGAAGGGTGCAGAAGAGCTCACTGCGACCCCCCCCTCGCCCCCCATGTAAAGTTCCCCCCATGAAGGGGGTATGAACACTCCCCGGACCTTAAGGGTAACAAACGACCTAATCGACACCCCCTTGAATTTTGATGAAATATTTTTCCAAGTCAGGGGGCATCAAAGTAAGCTTGCAAAGGTATATCTCAATTTTCCATTTTTAACCAAAAGTTTTGAGAAAAAAATTCCCAAATGACCTGTGTTGTAACATAGGGAAAAAGGAAGAAAAATCCATAACCCTTATCTGACAAAACCCTCCTGCATTAATTCTTATAATACAACTTGTAAAGATTGAAAAGCTTACTCAGAACCCTTCCCATCCGGGGTCCAAAACGGTGTGCATAGCTGCGCGTGGCCCAAAAACTGGCAATTTTTTTCATTTTTGATGTTTCTCCAGGTTTTTCTGATATTTTCATAACTTTTAAATTTTAACAGAAATACTGACCCCGATTTTTGAAACATATGCTCTGAAATTTACCCATAGTCATAAAAATTAGTCCATATTAATAAAAAAAATTTTCCATGATTATTTAACCCATTAAAAATGCCCATAAATTTTTTTTATTAACTAGTAACTAATTTTTATGACTATCGGTCAATTTTCGGCTTATATTTCAAAAATCGGGTTCCCATTGCGAAAAAAATTTAAAAATTATGAAAAAATAACTACAACCTCCAAAAATCATCAAAAATGACCATTTTTGCCAGTTTTTGGGCCACGCGCAACTATGCGTACTCGTTTTGGACCCCCAAATACAGATTTTTTCTCGTGACTTTTCAATAAATACAAGTTGAATTATGCGGAGTAATGCGGAGGATTCTGCATTTTACAGAGTTATGGATTTTTTTGTGCCTCCGGATAGCCCCTTTACATGTTGTAGCATAGGAAACTTTGAGGATTTTTCATTCCAATATGAAAAGCTTTCAGCCAAAACATTATACCCTTGCAAGCTTACAATGGTAACACCTATCAATGAAAAAAATATGAGAGGACTAAGAAAAATATATGTAACTGAACGAAGTAGTCCAGGTACTTTTATTGCTCCGATTCCTCTCATATTTTTTTCATTGATAGGTGTTACCATTTTAAGCTTGCAAGGGTATAATGTTTTGGCTGAAAGCTTTTCATATTGGAATGAAAAATCCTCAAAGTTTCCTATGCTACAACATGTAAAGGGGCCCTAGGAGGCACAAAAAAAATCATAAATCTAAAATGCAGAGTCCTCCGGCAATCTTCCGCATGTTCCAACCCGCATTCATCGAAAAGTCATGATAAAAAAATATCCTCGGGGTCCAAAACTGTGCGCATAGTTGCGCGTGGCCCAAAAACTTTCAAAAATGGTCATTTTTGATGATTTTTTGCGGATTCTCCAATTATTCCATACTTTTTAAATTTTTTCGGCAATCCTGAACCCGATTTTTGAACATGATACGCCGAGGAATTTACTCATAGTCATAAAAATTAGTTTATATTAAATACAAAAAAAATTTATGGGCATTTTTAAATGGGGGGAAAAATAATCATGGAAAATTTTTTTTATTAATATGGACTAATTTTGATGACTATGGGTCAATTTTGGGCGTATATTTCAAAAATCGGGGTCCCGATTGCGAAAAAAATTTAAAAAATTATGAAAATATAAGGAAAAACCTCAAAAAATCATCAAAAATGACCATTTTTGCCAGTTTTTGGGCCACGCGCAACGATGCGTACTCGTTTTGGACCCCCAATATCTTTTTTCTGGTGATTTTTTAATAAATACAAGTTGTATTATGCGGATTAACTGTGGAGGATTCTGCAATTTAGGGTTACGGAATTTTTATACTACTCTTCTCATGTTACAACACAGGTCATTTGGGGAATTTTTTTCTCAAAACTTTTGGTTAAAAATGAAAAATCTAAATATGCTTGCAAGCTTACTTTGATGCCCCCTACTTGGAAAAATATTTCATCAAAATTTAGCGGGGCGTCAATTTAGGTCGTTTGTCCTTTAAGGTCCGGGAGCGTCTCCGACCCCCTTCATGGGGGAAACTTTCATGGGGGGCGGGGGGGTCGGCAGCGAGCTCTTCTGCACCTGGATCTAAGGCACCGTCATAATGAAGGCCAGTTTAAACAGTTGGCCACTGAACATTTCTTTTCTGAACGTTGCTCTTGCATTTGTACAGCCTAATTTCAACAATGACTTTCAGTTTCATTAAGTTGATTGCAGCACAAATGCAGCTGCAGTAATTAAACAACATTCCACCTACATGACAGCGAATGAAAAGAACTATGCTAGCCATTCATTAGTAAAACATCAAAGAACTAAGTGGCGAAGCCGTGTGTTGGAGCTAAAGTGGCTGGGGAGAGTTACCTTTTGCGGCCATGCTGGGCCACTCAGGCCAGGGACGCACTGAAAGACGAATGTGTTGGAGGAAAGAGCTGTGGGGCATTGTCCTGGGGCTTCATTAAACGGCGGGGGTAAGCGTAGGGTGATGGCACCAAGCTACGGGAAGCTCAGTGGAGAGCCCCAGTTCCGCCTCCAGGTACTCTTCGTCATGGAGGACGTTGATGATCCCCTTCATCTCCTCGATCATCTGCCTTCATCCTCGCTGCTATTGACAGGTGTTGCCGGGACGAATCCAGCACCCCAATAGGCAGCTGCCAAAAGAAGAGAATGATGATATGGGCGGTTTGCAGGTTGTCCTCTTTAGCGTTTGGCCATTAGCTAGGCGTTTCATCGTCGTAAGTATTCATTGAGGGCACTTGATACCTTTTGTCCCACATTTGACATTTCCTGGTTTTGATTAATTCGGGCTTGCATTTGTTTCATCATCCTTAGAAAACTGCCCAAATCATCGGCTGTAGACTTCTATGTGCTTGCCACTGAGGAAAAAGCGTAAGCTGGTTAACAATTGGAGCAGTTGTAAGCCATCCCTTTTTCTTGCAGCCATGAAAGACTGGTAGATTGAGTTTGCAGTAGCGCCGTATGCCTCCTATCTTGCACCGCCGGAGGTGGCAGGGCCAGTGCTGCTCTGCACGCCGCTCTGCCTCTACGCCCGCTGCATCTGCCCCAGCCCCGTCAATCAGGCTATCAGTGAACATTGCGTCCTCTCCATCCCCCCTTCCTTACCCATCTTAGTGCAGCAGGGATGGCTTCGCATAGTTGGCCTGATTTCTTGCTGCCTTCTTTTTCGTTACCGTGGTCAATGGTAAGGTGATTGAGGTGGAGACGAACACAACGCTGGCCATGGTCATAGATGCTGAAAAGAGCAAAGAATGGGGCCATTAAGAAAGTCCTTCGGGTTACTTCGTGCTACCTTTCAATGAGTTTGATGCGAACAATAGTTTGATTTGCCAATTGTTCGAATTGAACACTTAACTATCCAAGCCATCAATGATCTACGAAGGCATAAAACGATTGGGAACGACTTAAAACTGTTGAAACCAAATACGAACCGTGAAACATCAAGAAAGCGAGTGAAAATCTTCTGCCACGTGATTAAGTTAACCCACTAGTTTAATTTGAACCGACGAGTTCTTCCTCCCTTCTCATATTTCAACTCCGAGTCCCCGAAAAACTCACTCCAGGTCAGCGGATGCAAGGTCTGGCTCGCGAACTTTAGACCTTACCTAAACCACCACCAGAAGTGGCTTAAACTCTCTCAACTAGGCCTTGACGCAGGCACCTGGAATCCTGACCAACGTCTGTAGTCTGGCTCGCCTGATTAGTTTGACCATTGATGCGAAAACCGGTCCAATGAGAGGTTTTTTCTTTTTACTTTCCCTCGATCAACTTCAGTCCAACCTCTCCAGAGTCTGGTTCTGAGCCTTTATTTATTTTTTTGACTGTGCAGTGCCCCGAAGGGCTGCTCCGTGCCGACTATAGAGGTTATGAACCTTTTGTCCTTATGTGTATATATATATATATATATATATATATGTTCCTGGTAACGCTGTTGATGGGCGAATTCTCAATGGATTCGGCAGAAATCCTTTTTTTCCCTGTAAGGTAATGCTATTTTAGGAAGATCTGGAGGGGTGTAACAAGTCCCAGCATTCTAAAACATTACTTTTGTAGAAAATGTTGAAATTTGGTATGCTGTAAAAGGCTCAATTTTTCAAACGGATTTTGACAAACTCTCTTTTTCCCTGAAAAGGTAATAAAATTTTAGGAAGATCTGAAGTGGTGGAACAAGTAGTGAAGCATTTGAAACATTAATTTTTTGGTAGAAGGTCTGTAAATAGGGTATGTCTGAGAAATGGCGAATTCTTAACGGATTTGGACAAACTTTTTTTTGCTGAAAGGTAATGGCATTTTAGAAATATCTGGAAGGGTAGACCTGGAAATTTATTTCTTCTAACATTACTTTTTTAGGTAGAAAGGTTGAAAAAATAAGGTGTGAAGAACGGCGAATTAAACCGCACTGGACAAACTTTTTTTTGTTGGAAGGTCACGCCATTTGAGAAAGATCTTAATGGCAAGAACCGGTCCCAGAGCATTAGAAACATTACCCTTTTGGGTAGAAAAGGCCTCAAAGTATCGTAATTTGAGAAATGGCGAATTCTCAACGGATTTGGACAAACTTTTTTTTGCTGAAAGGTAATGACATTTTAGAAAGATCTTAATGGGTGGAACCGGTCCCGGATCATTTGAAACATTACTTTTGCTGCTAAGGAAGTTGTGGGCTGTGAAGCTCCGCGGTCACCTATTGGCTCTGCGCCATATACTTGTTTTATAAAGCTTGAAGCAAGGATAAGATTTCGTCAGTTGCGTCAGTAAATAGAAAGAAAGCTGGTAGAAGTTATAACGAAGACAGCACTGTAAGCAGAGCCTGAAAGCCTGGTTGGCCGAGGCTGTGGGTGAACTACAACGGATCAAGGGCCGAGGCGACAATCAATCGAGCTCAGCTGGAGCTTCAAAAAGTTGCTTCTTCCCTCCTCTCTTCTCTTTCATTTCCTCCTTTCATCTTCTCTTCTCGTTAGGCCTCCTCCTTCTGCTCAGGCCAAAGAGCTGCTGGAGCAAACGGAGGCCAAGCTGCTCAACAACGCCCAAGGACCCGTTTATCAAGCGCGGAGAGCTAGAGAGCTTCAGTTTTACTCTTCATCTGTCGAAATAGCCACTTTTCAGTTCCTTTTCAGTCCAACATCAAAAAACATATTTTGACAAAGAAACTAAAAAATTTTTGGCGATTTTGTATGGCCCAAACTTCAAAAGTTTGTAAATTTCAGCCAAAAAATGAACTAGACAAATCGTGGCCTAGTTGAGGTAGCGAACCGCGACAAAGGCCTGGAGCAGGTCACTTAAATGCAGTAAATTTTAGTAATGACTCAATCGAAAAAAATTGTTGAATTTTTAGATTAGCTCAAATTAAAATTTGTATTCTTTTAATAAAATCGAAAAATGTTGTAATCAAATTGAAACAAGCAACGGTAAAATTCAGTTTTGCAAGCATTCTAAATATGCTCGATTATTATTGTGCATTAGGGCATTGTTTCTACTTTTAGAACTAAGGTTCAACAGATAATCCAAAAATTTTCACTAAAAATAAACTTTATAAATTGTTCAAAAATTAAGGAAAAATAAAGAAAAGTTGGAATTATTTTTCTGAGGAATGGTTTCTGCCATAAATTGCCGCCTGCTTATGAATCTAATTGGACAAATGTAATGAACTTTAAATGGTCATTTCCCGGAGTTGTTGCATGGGCAAACCAATGCAATGGACATGTCAAAATTTATAAAAATTGAGTCAAATAAACACTAAACTTACGATTGTTGCCCGACTTGCCTATTTCATTTTGATGTTCGCAAATTCACTAGCTTCTCCATGCTGTTGCATTTAGTCTTGTTCAGATCGTACTTCGTTGTTGTTGGAGGCCTAGGCTATTTTGACCTCTCCGATATTGTGGTTGGATGAGGCTGTGGTTCAGCGTGGCCTTGGAAAAAAAAACTGGCCTCAACCGATGCCACTCACTCATAACCCTAATGGCATCAATGACCTTCCTGCGATTTACAAGAAATGCAACTTTTTTTCAAAGGTCTCATTGTAATGCTTAAATTGACTATTCATTCTTGCTTGGTGCTTTAACCTAAGCCTTTCTGAAGGAAAGGTACATTTCTGAAAAAAAGCGAAAAAAATTCAAATAACCTGGCTGAAAATGGACGGCAAAGAGGCGGCACTCCCGGTCACCAAATTGTAGGCAAAATGCTGGCAGCTGCCAGCGCCCTTGTACTGCTGGCAGTGCAGACAGCAGTGGCCAACATGATTGCAGCGAATAACTAAAAGCCTGCGAAATGAAAAGGAAAAATTGTAGATTGAAGCTTTTCTATACTGTAGTCCAAAAAACAGTATATTTGAAAAATTGCTTGCAAGGATAGAAAAACAATAAAACTAACACTTGGCAACTGAAGTTGATTGTGGGTAACGCAAGTTTGAGTGGTAGCGACATTTGTCTCAAACAGCACAATATCTGCCGAGAGTAAAACTAATCAATCCCTCAGGAATGCCACGTCTCCCTAGCGCAGAATCGAAAAAGTTTAGAAATGAAATGTTAGGAGATATTTGCATTTTATTTTCGCTTCAGATTTATTTGAGCATCCAACAAGTTGGAAGGCTTACCAATGACGTGTGTAAAATAGACGGCCCCAAATTTGTGATGCTGGTTGTCGATTTCAGGGCCACCATGGTAGACGTTGACAACGTGACCAGTCCAGATCTCTTTCACGCCTCTTCGGGATGCCATATCTGTGGCGTGCAGCTCCATATAGCTCACCTCAACCGTCTATACCTTACCTCAGCCCACCCCAACCCTTTTCTCAGGCTATTGTGGCAAGGGTTCGTACCAAAGGCCGTGACATCACAAACTCTTCTAATCTGCTGTAACGTTCACCCGGTGGCTGGGAAACTTCATCCTGCTCCTGCAAAGAGGCCTAGGCTACTTTGAGCCTGCCAGATGGCAGGGGCTAGGGTTGAACAAAGCAGTGGCACTCTCCCGAGTCAGCGTTAGGCTCCGGGGCGGTTGTCTTTCCGGAAGCCGCTAGATTCAGCCCCAGCAGCGAAGGCAGTCGCCCACGAGTCTTCACTTCCTTTGCTGGCTCCGCGGCGGCAATGTAGTTGAACATGTTGGCCTGTGTCCATATTCCTCTCTGCTTGCTTCTGTTTACAAACCAAATTTATCTTTTGTAAAAAAATTTCTAGTGTAAAAGGCGGAAATGGGAGTTTTTTTGATCAGTTGTTTGAGACACCCATTTTTGGTTTTTCGTTCAAATGTAAAAAGAAGTTGGCGTGCATTGCACCAAGGATATTATTTTACCTGCTCATTTGGGAATGAAACTTTCATTCTTCTCCCCCAAGAGGTAGACAACGTTCACCACCACCGGCGGTCTGCTTGTAACCGCCAAAGATAAAAGATAAATATTCGGTCTCTTTCTCGGTTCGCTGATCAGAAACGAATTTTGGGCAAATAGCTGATTCTGAATCTTTCCTGGGCGTCCAAAATTAACAAATTGGGGAACGTTGGAGGTAGGCTTGAAAGTAGAGCTAACAATGAGTCTGGCCTCCCCTCTAATGCCACGGTTGAATCGCGGCCTAAAGTTGGCGCACATCCAGGCGCAGTGGGCCAGCGTCGGTGCTCGGGCCACCACTGCTGCCTGGCGCCAAGGCCACCGCCCTCTTCCTACACGATACCGCCTGCCAACACTGACTCCAATCTTTCTTCAAGCCTCACAGTTTAAGACAGGCTTTTTGAGAGGTGTGAGAAATTTTGGAGGGCTGAGCACAAAAATTTTTGACCCCCCATTTTTATGATTGTATCTGAAAAAGGGCTCAATTTTGTACTATGTCCTAAAACGGGAGCGTTCAAAGTGCTTCCGTTGGCTCACGATCGCTTATTGTTTGAAGGTAGGTCGGTGAAGAAAGTAAAATTTGAGAATTTCAGACCTACGTCACAAAAATAGATCCAGCAAGCTCAATATTCAATGAAATCTAAAAATTCCAACTGTATGGTAACGCTATTGATCTAGAGTAGATAGCCAAGCCTTTTAACTGCAAAATAAACCATGTTTTTTACATGGTTAATCTGCTCAAAAATTAAAATTGCAAAATTTCAAATTTTCATTTTCTTCAAAAAAGCTTGTTTTCAGTGACTTAACGACCTCGGCCAGCCTCAAAACTTGCATTTTTGAATTTCTCATGAAATTTTAGTTTAGAAAATGTATCCTCTACTCTGATAAACTGCTGGCCTATTATGACTTTGCTCCAATTTACGTGACCACCTCTTGATATGCCCTATGTTATAACATAGGGCACTTTAGGTAAGACAAAAATTTGACACCAAAAAACTTCGCGCTCCTCAGGAAAACAATGTTGCTCAATTTCCTCTTGTGAGCTAACGCCCTTAAGCCTTATGCAGGTATTTAGCAAGAAAAATTACTGGGTTTTAGTTTAAATACATGAAAAATTACCCAAAGCATGAGGGCAGGTCAAGAAATTGCCCTATGCTATAACATAGGGCAAATGTGACCAAAAAATTTTGTGTCTTAAATTTTGATTCCAATGGCCCAAATCGATACTCTAGCTTCAAATACGCCCAAAAATGTCATTTTTGAGCCCAATTTTAAATTATTTCAAAATCTCATTATTTTGAGTTTTTCCTAGCTTCGGACAAAATCAGCCAAAAATCTTGAAAAAGTCAAATTTCTAAATACTTGGAATTTTGGCTCTAAAATGACATTTTTGAGTGTATTTGAAGCTAGAGGATCGATTTGGGCCATTGCAATCAAAATTCAAGACACAAAATTTTTTGGTCACATTTGCCCTATGTTATAACATAGGGCAATTTCTTGACCTGCCCTCATGCTTTGGGTAATTTTTCATGTATTTAAACTAAAACCCAGTAATTTTTCTTGCTAAATATCTGCATAAGGCTTAAGGGCGTTAGCTCACAAGAGGAAATTGAGCAATATTGTTTTCCTGATGAGCAGGAAGTTTTTTAGTGCCAAAATTTTGTCTTACCTAAAGTGCCCTATGTTATAACATAGGGCATATCTAGAGGTGTTCACATAAATTGGAGCAAAGTCATAATAGGCCAGCAGTTTATCGGAGAACCTGAAGCATTTTCTGGACCAAAATTTTACGGGAAATGCGAAAATGCTAGTTTTGAGAGTGGCCTAGGTCGTTGAGACACTGAAAACAAGCAATTTTGAAAAAAATGAAAATTTGAAATATCGCGATTTTCATTTTTGATCTGATGTAGCATTCCAAAATCATTGAGAAATATGCATTTTAAAGATATGGCTAGGTACGTTAGATCATTTGGGTTGCCATACAGTTGGAATTTTTGGATTTCATTGAGAATTGAGGTTGCTAAGTCTATTTATGTGACGCTGGTCTGAAATTCACAGATTTGACCTACTGCGCCGACCTACCTTCAAACATTTAGCGATTGTGAGCCAACGGAGGCATTTTGAACGCTCCCATTATAGGACATAGTACAAAAGTAATCCCTTTTTCAGATCCAATCATAAAAATGGGGGGTCAAAAATTTTTGTGCCACCGATTCTCAATCCTATCAAAAAGGCTGTCTTAAGTTGAACCGGATTAAAGATCCGCGCAATATTTACTTCCAAACTGAGGAGCAGGCCTTGGCCACCTTGGCCAATGTGATGTACGAGGAGATATGGGCGGTGAAGACGGCAGTAAGGGACTGGTGGTGCAAGAAGTCCTTGGAGCTCATTCAGTTAACCACCCAGTCGGAGATTGACGGCACCTTCCGGGCCTACGTCTCCAACAGCTCCAATCCTGGAGCCACTTTAGGTCCCAATCCTGTCCTTTTCCTGTCCCTTGGGCAAAAGACACATTTCGTTCCCGCCCAAGTGCCATTGCACTTTATACAAAATTTTGCACCCGTCCAGCTGTGCCCGCTTGAGGCAGAAAGAGAGGAGGTAGAAGCTGGGCTGCAGAGATTGGCACAGGAAGGCATTGATAAAATGCAGGCAGTGGTTTTGCCTGCAACCATGCCCACAATTCCAGTCATACCAGAGACGTGGGAAAAGAATTATCGTTTGGCCCTCTATTTTGCAAGCCAGCTCTCGAGGCTGCAGGCCATAATGGAATTCACTAGTTTAGATTGGGCCTCGTCCATTGACTCACGACCAGTTGCTGAGTCGGGTCAAGTCCCGAAAGTCGGCAGCGGTTCACAGCCCTCCTGTCAAGGACACAGTCATGGGTTAGCAGAGTAACTTCCAACTACCACAAAATGAGTGTAGAGGGAGGGTGGATGACTGCAATAGTAGGTAGAGAAGATGGGGATGGGAGGCTGAGAATACGAAAGGTGGGAGAATCGCAAAAAGATGACGCTCAATCAAAAGCGGACGGCTTCATTCTCCACCCACACTATACGCTTCTTTATTCTCACACCGATAGGAGATCTGAAATACTACAGCATTGAGAGTACCTCCCCAATTGATACTGGAGGAAAATGATGTAATAAAAGCAACTCAAATAGTTTGGACGCCTAATTCAACAGAATGGCAAGCCAAACAGATCCTTTTGCCTCAACTACCTCGCCGATTCTATTGCACCCCCGCCTTCGTTTTGAATCTGGGCACCCCCACTGAAAGGCCGGGGTCGTTAAGCTCAGCACCTTCATTCGTAATTGCCATATGAGGGCAAGTAGTTGTGAGCTTCGAAGCAGGAAGGGAAAGGAGGGAGAAATTGAAAGGAAAGGCGGTGTTAGACACCGGTTCAACAGTCTTCCAGCCCGATATGGGGCCACCATTAGAGATAGGCTCAGCCATTTTAATTCTATGTATGGAAGAATTAGAGGTGGGACCGGGAGAAGAGCGATTGTTCCACATTAAATCATATAAGCCTATGGCTTATAAACAATTAGCAGGATGGCTAAATCTGCCACACTTTCATATCCAAGCCCCCTTTTCCCACGAGGTAGCGGAAACAGCTTCTAGACTTAGGACAGCCGATCGATTATTTTTGATCAATCATTTTGCAATTTCAGCATTTGATTTTCTAGCCGGGAGCATAGAAGGAATAGTGAGCGACAAGAGTCTGCCCATAAGCTGTAGGGTGATTGAGGAAGATGGAGAGGAATTTGTGCAGGTAAGATCAGTGGGCTGGACGGCGATGGAAATGAAGGGAGTGTTTGGAGTAGCACTTGAATTCCCATGCCTCAATCAGCCAGTCAAAGGAAGGCTGATGAAAGGGGAGGAAGTTGGAGGCGAATGGGAAGGAAAAATATGGGTGGAGGCTAGCTCACTCATTCCCCTACACCAGAAGCTACTGTCGGAAGGGAGGAAGGTGCAGGAGGCACAATTCGATATGTATCTGAAACATTCGCCAGAATTAGAAAGTCCGTATTTAGAATACCAGACACGATACGCTGGTGCGCTAATGCAGGGCAATTCGCCAACTTCACGCATCTTGAGAAGATGCGTTGGCGTGAATAGGGAAGGGAGAGGATGTACACCTGAGGCAGGACCACTACCGTCCTGCCTCCACTTACAAGGCACCTCGCTCACAATGGACCAGGAGAATGTAGTAAAAGTGATGGCCTTGTGTGGAATGGAAGGCAAACCGCAAAATTCGCTAGTGCTTGTCCCTGGAGTACCGGGAGCAAGTAAAACGGCCACTACACTATTAGGAGCATGCAATTATATTTTATTTCGAACTCTGAAGCGAAAGTTAGAAAGTAAGGAGTGCAAGATATTATTCATAGCTCAAACCAACTTTGCGGTGAGCGGAGCTTATGTAACGTTGATAAAAATACTTCAAGGACTTCGTCAATCACAAAATATAGAATTGGCATATTGCATTCGGCCAATGAGAATTTGCAGCCAGTCGCATAGCAAGGCCACCAATTTTTCGGCCTGGGAGATACCTCCGGCACACCTGCTAATGTTGCAGGCCAAACAATGCATCCGACAGGCTTTTCCAAGCGACCAGGACTTAGAGAACTTCGCAAGATTGGTTTGCGAACAAGCTAATTTCGTGTTTTCCATCGGAATGATTCCCGCTTATAAAGAATTCGTTCAATTAATAGGCGAAATTATAGAATGCGAGACAAGGTTAGAGGTTTGTAGATCAGGCTGCAAGGAAGGTAGACGGAATAGCTGGGAACAATTGCCATTAATCAGGGTGTCTTTGCAACGATTACGCCGACAGAGACTGGCGCTATTTGTTAATTTCTTAGATCCAAATTTAGTTTTCACCACGCTAGACTCTAGCAAATTTTATTTCCTGGAAAGAATGGGCTTTCGTCCAACATTGCTGATTATGGACGAAGCCAGTTTGATCCAGAGAGATTTGGCATTGTGGCAGATAGGGCAAACAGGGGATAGGCTGCAAGCCGTCATGGTAACGGGGGATGAGCGGCAGTTGCCGCCACATGTGCAGGTTAGAGGACAAATTGGCCGTCTGGCTTCAGTGAGCATCTTGGAAGCTTTACTTTATACGGGCAATCCCCGCACACCGTTGGTTATCCTACCCTTGACTATTTCCTTTCGATTAACCCCAGATGCGGCGGAGTTAATTTCGCCCTTTTATCATAAAGACAAACCAAAAGCTTTTTATGCTTTAGAGCATACGAGTAGCGCACTAAATCATTTTCCATTTTTACATTTTAATCACAGAACCATTTTCCTCCACATAGAGGGCCAGGAGGAATTTGAAACTAGTCGGTACAATAGATTGGAAGCAGAATTGACAGCTAAGGTTGTGTGGCGCCTTTTGCAGACGGCTGCCCCATCGCAGATTTTGGTTCTCACCTACTATACCGCCCAACAAAGCTTGATTCAATTACTATTAAGAGCCATGGGCTGTGAGGTGCCTGTACGAACGGTTGATTCCGCAATAGGACTAGAATCACCATTCGTAGTGGTATCGCTGACCAGATCTCAGCCTGGAGGACAAGAACCTGCCATAGGCTTTGCAGGATCCTTGCACCGAGCAGTAGTAGCTTTTAGTAGGGCATCAAAAGGATTAATCATAGTCGGCAATTTTTACACTTTTCTTTCTGCCTTCTGTTTACAGGCTCAGCAAGGAAAACCTGGAGCCTCACAAGCGTATAGTTGCTTTTTATCTTTGCTAAATGGCGGCAGAGTGGTCGAGCATTTCTCCGCAATCCTAGATGAGGACCCTGCTCCATACACTGCTGGCCACCTTGATCTTAGGCGAATGCCAGCCCGCATTCTGCCTCCGCTTGGCCCATTGACGCCCACCAGTTTAGTTTTAGGACGCATATTTCAGCAACAACAGGTCTCTACGATGCTTTGCATGGAATCACTACCGGAACCGCAAGAAAATAGCCAAAGCTCAATCTGTCCAAGGTTAGACTGGGGTGAGCCACTTTGGCGGCCTTGGCCGCTGCAGCCTCAGCAATCAGCGTCTACGCCGCCCTTGGAGTTGTCGACACCTGACAATCCAGGATCATCAACTGATGCGACTTCAACCATGGAGGTTACCGAAATTGGGCAGGCATTTCTGCTTTAGCGGAAATCAACAAAAATTACAAAAATTCTAAAAAGTTGCAGATGACAATTTTGGAATTCAGCCTCGTGACCTCAGCCCGACAAAAGGGGAAGATGTTGTGAAGTGAAACGTTAATATCAAACCTTAGAATCCGGGCGGCGATCAAGGCCACTATCGACGTGCGCGGCGACCGGCGGAGCTCCGGCACCCGCGAAAACAGCCCCCCCGTCGCCATTTTACCCCCCTCTCCTATAATTGATCTTTCCCACTGATAAGGAATCAAAAGTATATCATCAGCAATCTGAGTAGCACTGCATACTTCATTACCCATGTCTTTCATGTTTCATATCTCCCTTTGCTGACCTTTTAGCACCTTGACCATTGTCCTCCACAGCTATCCAACTCCAGAGGCATGCACTGCTCCCTTCCTCCACCAGATCAGACCTACAATGGTCCTGGAAACTTGAGGATTTGGCTGCCTGAGTTGAGAGAGAATATTGCTGTTGGAAAGGGTGCTGGTGGTCCTTAAGCAAATATCCCATTTCATTTCCTTGCATCATCCTGCCACCTGTGGTACTCAAACAAACCCTGAGAGCTCTCAATAATATTTGTTCACCCTGCAAAAGCCCTTCATTTTGCCTCTGATCAAATACCCCCTTGCCCATTTCTCCCCTTTCAGCATATACCGGGTGCGCCGCGCAAGTTTTGACAAAGTTTAGACCTCAATTACTCAGGTCCAAAATAAGTTAAATACCTGAAATTTTAACACAACATACTCCTAAGCTTCCTTAAAGAAACCATAAATTTTTATTAAATTGCGATCATTCCTTCTAGAGTTATTGGCCTTTAAGTGTGGGCAGCGCAAATTTTGCCTGTTTACCCTGTAATTACAAAATTTGGGACACAGTTTGGACTCCATTTCATAGGCCCAAAGAATCAATGATTGCTCAAATAGAAGACCAACATAAGCTAAAGGGGATATGCAAAGCCATTGAATGCATTGCCGTTTTCATGGTTGTACATATCGCTTAAAACATTGCATATATTGGAGCTAATTTCTGAAAATTCGCTGATGGACACAACAGCGGTTTTTAGGATTTTTGACAATTACATTAAATTTCACGATGGGCTCCCGAAAATCTGAGATGCTTCCAAATTTACATAGTTATTGTTCATACAATTGGCAAATTTGTGTATTATTGTGAGCCCATCATGTTTGGCTGGACCTGAGAAATTAGCAAAATACTGTAATTACAGAGTTAACGGGCAAAATTTGGGTTGCCCTCACATAAAGGGCTATAACTCTAGAAGAAATAATTCTAATTTAATAAAAATTTATAGGTTGTTTAAGGAAGCTTAGATGTATAATGTGTTAAAATTTCAAGCATGTAACTTATTTTGATCCTGACTTATGAAGGTCTAAATTTTGTCAAAACTTGCGCGGCACACCCGGTATAAGGAGCTCCCTGAGCTCAGTTTCTCAGTCTGGGCCCAGGCCTGAAAAGGAGTACTCCAGGATAGGACCATCACCCTCCACTGTGACACTGTGGCTTGTGGAGCCTGCCCAGCTCATCATCACCATCATCACCAGTGTGTGTTAGTGTGTAAGTGCCAGTGCTGCTTGGATAAAGCCACCATATTTGAGCCTCTTGACCAACAATAATCCACCATACAGGCCCATTGCCAGGCATTGCAACAGGTACCAAACACTGCAGGAGTGCAGTGCAGCAAGACAGGTAGCAGCAAGTGAGTTAGTGTGAAGGTTACTGCAGTGTGGGACTGTGAGGCAGAGCAATAACTCTGGGATTGCTAAGAAGTGACCATCTAGGTGAAGACCAGCCTCCAAGGACCCATCCAATCAGTACAATTTGAACATCCATAAATCAATGGTTTCTCAATGAAATCAGCTGAATTTTGGCATGTACGTCTGTCATGGTGATATCTTGAAGTTGATAGTAGAACTTTTTGATACATTTTTTTACTTCATGATTTATAGTCAAAAACCTAAAATCTTGATGTTTCAAAAATTCGAACATCCATAAATTCTTGGTTTTTTAATAAACTCAGCTGAATATTGTCAGATACGTTTGCTGCGGCGGTATCTTGAAGCAGTTAAAAGGAATTATTGCATGGCTTATTACTTGGAACAAAGGCCGCGCATCTTGGCAACAGCCGAGAATACCTTGTTGTTTTTACAGCTACTAAAGTGTAAAGATGAAAATGCTTTGCTTTAAAATCACATTTGGCATTTTATCACTGCTAGAGTCTCGAGCTGAATGCAAGTCAACTGAATTTTCTCCTACTAGTTCAAAATTTTTTGTGCATTATTTATTGTTTTTACAGCTACTAAAGTGTAATGATGAAAATGCTTTGTTTTAAAATCACATTTGGCATTTTCTCACTGCTAGAGTCTCAGGTAAATGCAAGTCAACTAGATTTTCTCCTACTCGTTCAAAAATTATTGTGCATTAATTTTTGTTTTTACAGCTACTAAAGTGTAAAGATGAAAATGATTTGCTTTAAAATCACATTTGGCATTTCTCACTGCTAGAGTCTCGAGCTGAATGCAAGTCAACTAAATTTTCTCCTACTAGTTCAAAATTTATTGCGCATTATTTATTGTTTTTACAGCTACTAAAGTGTAAAGATGAAAATGCTTTGCTTTAAAATCACATTTGGCATTTTCTCACTGCTAGAGTCTCGAGCTGAATGCAAGTCAACTAAATTTTCTCCTACTAGTTCAAAATTTATTGCGCATTATTTATTGTTTTTACAGCTACTAAAGTGTAATGATGAAAATGCTTTGCTTTAAAATCACATTTGACATTTCTCACTGCTAGAGTCTCGAGCTGAATGCAAGTCAACTAAATTTTCTCCTACTAGTTCAAAATTTATTGTGCATAATTTATTGTTTTGACAGCTACTAAAGTGTAATGATGAAAATGCTTTGCTTTAAAATCACATTTGGCATTTTCTCACGGCTAGAGTCTCGAGCTGAATGTAAGTCAACTAAATTTTCTCCTATTAGTTCAAAATTTATTGTGCATTATTTATTGTTTTTACAGCTACTAAAGTGTAATGATGAAAATGCTTTGCTTTAAAATCACATTTGGCATTTTCTCACTGCTAGAGTCTCGAGCTGAATTCAAGTCAATTAAATTTTCTCCTACTAGTTCAAAATTTATTGTGCATTATTTATTGTTTTTACAGCTGCTAAAGTGTAATGATGAAAATGCTTTGCTTTAAAATCACATTTGGCATTTTCTCACTGCTAGAGTCTCGAGCTGAATTCAAGTCAACTGAATTTTCTCCTACTAGTTCAAAATTTATTGTGCATTATTTATTGTTTTTACAGCTACTAAAGTGTAATGATGAAAATGCTTTGCTTTAAAATCACATTTGGCATTTTCTCACTGCTAGAGTCTCGAGCTGAATTCAAGTCAATTAAATCTTCTCCTACTAGTTCAAAATTTATTGTGCATTATTTATTGTTTTTACAGCTGCTAAAGTGTAATGATGAAATGCTTTGCTTTAAAATCACATTTGGCATTTTCTCACTGCTAGAGTCTCGAGCTGAATGCAAGTCAACTAAATTTTCTCCTACTAGTTCAAAATTTATTGTGCATTATTTATTGTTTTTACAGCTGCTAAAGTGTAATGATGAAAATGCTTTGCTTTAAAATCACATTAGGTGTTTATTCACAGCTATAACCTGGAGCAGAATCCAAGTCAACGAAACGAAACTAGACTACAACGAGTCTTTCCACCTCAAACCATTGCTCATATTCTGAAGATTGCAAAAATACAATTTAATATTGCATTCATAAACATGAATTCATGTTGCTGATCATAAGGGTTTTGAGTGGAGGGAGCAAACGGAATGTAGTGAGCGAAGAGCGATGGCATTTCCTCGGTCACTTCGCAAACCGTTGGCTGCCCTCTCCTCCATCTGCTTCTAGAACTCATCTATTGGGGCTGTGCGAGCGGAGCGTAAGCACAGTCCCCTCTTAGCCAAGGACCAACCCTATTACGGCTTTTGAAAATATGAATCAATGCCATTAATTCCTTGGGCATGTTAAAGAGCTGTGAGTAGGCTCAATGGACGCAGCAGACACAGAGCTTTAATTTAAAAAAAAATTTGCCAAATTTGGTTGAGAATTGGGCAAGTTATGGCCAAAAAACTTTTTAAAAAGTGTCCGTCCGTTATCCGTCCGCCGTCCGCCGTGCGCCGTGCGCCGTACGTTCTGCTCGGCATGGGGATTGGCAATATCTGGGGCTCCAGTCTCAACGTCACTATAGTATATCGACCCTGGAGGGTGGCATGGTGCCTCCAGAATTTTGATTTTCGGCCTCCTTTATGCTGAAATTGAGGTTGGAAAATCGATTGAATGTAAGGGGGGACCCTTACAAAAAAAATCGAAAATCTTGAATAATTTTTTTTAGGATGCTCGGAGGGAAAAAACAAGGATAGATTCGGTATTCTGGCAAAAAACTACACAAAACCTGTATATAAAACATTGAATTTTTGAAAAAAAAATTTTGACCATTTTTGACTTATAGGGTGCACTGTAATGATCCTAAAAATGATATGCTGCCCAGTGGCGATGGTTTAAGTTAATTTTGAGTCTAGATATGAAACCAGCTCGAAAAATAGATACGATTTGATAGTAAACAACCATAGGTGCAAATCTTGTCTTCATGGGCTTCTACCAGGCCATGGTGTACAAGCAGCTCATCATCAACTTCGTCTTGGGGCATTTTAAAGGGTTTTTGGCCTCAATAACAGCACCATATAGGTAAATTGGGGCGTAGATTACGAATCTTTTGTCCATTTGCTTACACATTGTCTTCATGGGCTTCTACCAGGCCGTGGTGTACAAGCAGCTCATCATCAACTTCGTCTTGGGGCATTTTAAGGGGGTTTTTGGCCTCAATAACCACACCATATAGGTAAATTGGGGCATAGATTACGAATCTTTTGTCCATTTGCTTACACATTGTCTTCATGGGCTTCTACCAGGCCATGGTGTACAAGCAGCTCATCATCAACTTCGTCTTGGGGCATTTTAAGGGGTTTTTGGCCTGAATAACATCACCATATAGGTAAATTGGGGCATAAATTACGAATCTTTTGTCCATTTGCTTACACATTGTCTTCATGGGCTTCTGCCAGGCTGTGGTGTACAAGCAGCTCATCATCAACTTCGTCTTGGGACATTTTAAATGGTTTTTGGCCTCAATAACAGCACCATATAGGTAAATTGGGGGCGTAGATTACAAATCTGTTGTCCATTTGCTTACACATTGTCTTCATGGGCTTCTGCCAGGCTGTGGTGTACAAGCCGCTCATCATCAATGCATGGTATTGGGCATTAGGCTCTTTATTGGCCTTTGGCTGTTCAAATTGGATGAAATTACTGAAATTGTGAATCTCCGCTTCAGTGTTTTTTCTCTCTTAGCTGGTTTCTTTATAATGCTTGTAATAAAGTTAGCTTGGGCATCAAGGTAATGAAATTTATTTTATTCATCTTATCATGAAACTAGCTTGGGCTCTAAGGCGATGAAATTAATTTTTAGACTCTTATCATGAAATTATACTTACAAAATTGTGAATGTCTAAAGAGCTAAGAGAGCCCAGAAAATTTAACCTACATTGGAACGATTGTTCAGATAGAGCTAAAAAACTAAACATTTATTAATATTGATAAGAAACCCTCTTATCGAGTAACACAACCAATTGCAGCTTTCCCAAAGTTTGGCAGGCTGTAGCTCGTCACACAGACGTCGGAGAACGCTGCAAATAGGCTCAATCGACGTGCCGTGGTCGAATTGTGGGGGGTCCTCTTTAGACAAAAATTTTTTAGAGCCTTATTAAAAAAGTTATTTCCAAAAAACTTTTTAAAAAAAATGTCCGGTGTCCGGGCGCACACCGACCGACCGACCGACCGACCGTCCGACCGTCCGACCGTCCAGCAAGTGTTGCAGACACTTGGGCAACATCTGGGGTGTGGATCTCAACGGTTCTAGGGTAAATCGATGCCGCTGAGTGTCATGGCACCCCTAGTTTCTGCATTTTCCGCATTTTTTAGGTCGAAACATCAACTTTTTGGGTAAAAATTCAGTTTTTTGGGGGTTTTTTGCATGTTTTTCAATTCCAGCTCTATATTTATGCTTTTTACAGGGTTTTTCGCCAAAGTAACAGCGCCATATAGGTAATTTTAAACGTAGATTACGATGGTGGCACCCGTTTGCTTCTACTTGGTCTCCTTGGGCTTGCACGAGGCCGTGGTGAACAAGCAGGTCATCATCAACTTCATTTTGAGGAATTGTAAATGGTTTTTGGTCTAAAAACAGCACCATATAGGTAACTTTGCACGTAGAATACGATTATGGCACCCGCTTCCTTCTATCTGGTCTTCATGGGCTTCCACCAGGCCGTGGTGAACAAGCAGGTCATCACCAACTTCGTCTTGAGGCATTCTAAAGGGTTGGTGTGCCTACAAATAGCATCATATAGGTAATTTTGGACGTAGATTATGATCCTGGCAGCCCTTTGCTTCTAGCTGGTCTCCATGGGCTTGCACTAGGCCGTGGTGAACAATCAGCCCATCATCAACTTCATCTGGAGGCATATTAAAGGGTTTTTGACCCTACAATTAGCATCATATAGGTAATTTGGGATGAAGATTATGGTATGTTTTTCATGGGCTTCCACCTGGCCGTGGTGAACAAGCAGCTGATCACCAACCCCATCTTCGTCTCCATGCATAGGGGCCTTGCCCCTGTATGAAGTGGATGAAATTATTATATAGTGGGTTATACTAACCCAAAAAGTATCTCTTATCTATATTTTACCTGCGATTGAAGTAGGGGAAATTTTTTATTTTGCTTAATTTGAATTCTACTTGCAACTGAAGTGGATGAAATTTTTTCTTAGCAAGAAAATAAGTTTTATATCTTAGAGTGTGAACTTTGTGCACTGTAAAATTATCGTCAGTCCAATGTAAAACTTGATTAATTAATGATAAGAGAGCACCTGGCCAAAATACTTATATATATATAAAATCTGAGCTCCTGAAAAAAGTAAAATGTATAAAAAATTATGCATAGCAAAAAAATTTTAACTGTCTCTGCTACCTATCTCCATTGCAATTAATTGCAATTGGTTATACAAATATGCCTTGGTCTAATTCTATGTACATATTTCGAACTTGAGAAAAATTATATTTCAACTAATGGATAAATTCTGCAAAAAATTTGGGAGCCAACTAAATTTTTACCAAATCGATTGCCATTAAAGTAAGGTGCTCTCTTATCATTAATTAATCAAGTTTTACATTGGACTGACGATAATTTTACAGTGCACAAAGTTCACACTCTAAGATATAAAACTTATTTTCTTGCTAAGAAAAAATTTCATCCACTTCAGTTGCAAGTAGAATTCAAATTAAGCAAAATAAAAAATTTCCCCTACTTCAATCGCAGGTAAAATATAGATAAGAGATACTTTTTGGGTTAGTATAACCCACTATATAATAATATGCATTATAGCGAAAAATATTATTTAAAATATTATTTTTTTATATTTTGCTAGTTTTTTGTTTTTGCTACCAACATTACTTTTGCATGATGGAAATTTTGACTCAGAATATTTCTGCTAATCAATTAAACTTTTTCATGCTTTATTCTAACCTGCCATAAAACTGCAACATAACAATGGTGAACATTTTCTGGGCTCTCTTAGCTCTTTAGACATTCACAATTTTGTAAGTATAATTTCATGATAAGAGTCTAAAAATTAATTTCATCGCCTTAGAGCCCAAGCTAGTTTCATGATAAGATGAATAAAATAAATTTCATTACCTTGATGCCCAAGCTAACTTTATTACAAGCATTATAAAGAAACCAGCTAAGAGAGAAAAAACACTGAAGCGGAGATTCACAATTTCAGTAATTCCTTTCATTGGATCCTCGTTTCTCGGGAGCCCACGGGCAAGGGTCTGGAGTGGGGCAGAAGATGTGGCGTTCCTGCTTCTGGCTGGCGTCCTGCAGAAGCGAGAATGAGGATGCGGGAGATGTGATCGAAGACTGGCTGAGGAACTGAGCGTAGCCTTCGCCCGAGCTCACCCCGTAAATGCCCAGCATCACTTGTTCTACCGCATCCTGCACCTTCCTCATTTATATCTAGGTCGTTTATGGCCCTTTGGTGGAGGGGGGAGGCTGAAGCTGGGCGAGGCTTCTTTCAGCTTTCCTCAAGTTTTAGCGGGAGATGAATGAATGCAAGAAAAATAGGCACTGAGCAAAAATCGTATATTTCCGAATTGTGTGAATTTGCGAACTTTACGTTTTTTTCAAAAATTAAATCAACGGGTTTTGCAAAATGTGGTCAAAAGTGTGACCAGTTTACTTTACTTGTGATTCACCATTCACAGTAATTTCGTTGTGGTTTCAACTTTTTTTGGTGAAGCGGGAGCAGGAATGGCGTTGCTTAAACAGAGGCGTCATTGTAGCCTCCGCAGCTGGTGGATGTTTGCAGAAAGGTGCTTTGTTGAATAGAGAAGGGGAAGTGTGGGCCTTCGAGTCAGCGCAAAGGGCAGGGCCATAAAATGTCTTCAGGACGCCAACAGAAAGTGAACGAAGGAATGCCCTGTTGCCTTCCCTGGACAGAGAGGGGAAGGGAGGGCTCCAGAGGTAGGTATTGTCTGGAATCGCGGCTCTAGGGACAGACTGAGCCCAGACAGATCCCCTTTTCCCCTTTTATCAGCCGTCCTCACGCCTTTCCAATCTGTTCCAACTGTGGCTGAACAAATGTGGACCCTTCCTCAATGTTGACAAAATCTCAGAAGTCGTGTAGCCTGGAGAAGTTGTCCTGGGTCTCCAGACGCTGCCAGACAGTGTGCAAACAGGAGGAGCCGCCTCTGTAGACGCAGAGACCTGGGCAGCTCAAATTTCCGCCACCTTTGCTGCCTTCTGAGGCTGGAGTAGGAAGTGGGGGGTATGCTGGTCGTATTGATGACTGGGAGTTTCCTTCCTGGACATTGTTGAGACCCATTAGTCCGCTTCCCTGGCTTTTCCATTGACCGCCTGCCTAGACCTGCCCTTGCTTGGTGAGCCATGGCCAATAGGTCTTTAAGCGTTGTATGCCAACACACCTCAGAATCCTACTTTTCTAGCCTTTGGCATTTGGCGAGCTGAGCTGAGGATCTTTGGCATTTGGCGAATGTGTAGGGATGATGGATAATGCATAATGCGCTGTGTAAGCCGTGTGGTACAGGCGAGTGTCTAGGGAAAGGGGGGCTGAGTTCCAGGGCTGGTTTATAGGTGAAAGTAGAGGTATGTGTGTGTGTGTGCATACGGCTCAGGGTGAAAGTGCGGGGGTGGCTGCGTATTGTGGCGCAGAGAGAAGAGTGCGTTGGCCTTGAGCCCAGGTCAGGCAAGTAAACGGGGGCAAATGAGGGAGGCTCCCTGCAGGACGCCACCTGAGGAACGCACTCATCATACCCCCAGCCCAGTTCTAATCTTGTTGACAGCTTCTCTTCAGCTGAGCCTTACTTTTTTCACCTCTGTAGTCCTGCTCCGGCAAAACCATAATAAAATGTGCAGTTGTTTCTAGCAGGCCAGGAAGAAAGGTATGAGTTTGGCCGCAATTTCACGGGCGGCAGTGAGGAGGCAGAGGCGTGTTAGTGCTGCCTAATGCGGGGGCAAGGCCCCTATGTTTGCGGGGGTAGTGGTGGGTGGAGGCGGAAGGAGTGATGAGTCTGTGGCCTTGCGAGTGGTGTGGGGGATGGGAATGTGTGGGATGGTGGGCGTGGGGGGAGGATCGGTGTCGGAGGAAGTCAGCTGTGGAA
>JASANA010004844.1:0-14291 GCA_030248095.1 Ptycholaimellus sp. GST1_10
ACGAACCTCTTCAACGCTTTGAATAAAAACAATCTTTAATGTTTGTTTTCATACTGCGGATCAATTAACCGGATATTAATTTTAAACCATTTTTCAAAAAATATAATAATATACCACTTATTTTTATATTACGATTGTTTTTAGCGCCATACATTTATGTAATCTGTAAAAATTTAGTTCAAAAACTGAACATTGGGTCAGGATCAAATTTTCAATATTTAGTTTTAAATATTTGAAATTTTAAATTAAATGACTGCAGTTTGTAATGCAAATTGCACATGTATATCGCTAGACATTACTTAGATGGCCCTTCACTGAAAATTTTAGTTTAATTGGTTGAAAACCTGATGATTTTCAAAATTTTCATGACTTTCAGCCATATAATTTTCAATATTTTGACCATAAATCGAAAAAAAACAATAAATGGCGCCGATCTCAAAAAAAACGCCTCGAGCCACCAGCCAGACGGACCTTTATGCAAAAAACAGCCAATTTCATTGAAAAACCGCGGAGTACTGGCCGCGAACGGACAAATATATATATATATATATGCGGAATTCGGACGAAAAATGGGGTAACAGCTTAAGCTGGCCTTGGCCACCCGCCGCTTCGGGCAGGTCGCAAGAGCTCCTCCGGCTTCCAGAGCTCTGACTACACTGCCCTCCGCGGCAGGCGGCCTTCGGCCGCGCAAAAATTGACAATACTCCAAGTGAAAAGTCAAAGAAATAAAATTACCACACAAATTACCATTTTGTTTTTGGGCGCGCGTGGAAAGAGACCCTGAACTGAACGCGCCCAAAACAAAATGCCACTGTCCAAGCAGCAGATTCCACAAATGGTTATTTTATTTCTTTGACTTTTCACTAGAAGTATTGTCCATTTTTGGAGACAAGAGAACAACATTTGGCTAGCCGATGGTAGCAGATATAATAAAAGTTAGAGATGTTTGGGAACTCCTTCCCAGTAGGCAACCTTGAAGACGGCATAGTCCTCGTGGGAGGTGGCGCCATCGCAGAAGCTGAGGTCAAAGCGGGCCTGGCTGAGGCCGCACTCGTTGCTGAGGCGGTGGAAGCGGTCCAGGCCCAGCCAGAACTCCTCCCCGGAGCTGTTCCCGAAGCCAACCTTGTAGTCGGCCCAGTCCTTGGCGAAGTCTAGACTCCCATCGACGCGCCTAAAAGTTAGACCACAAATAAACTTATTTATTAAAAATGATGTGTTTTAGTCTCCTCCCTCCGGCCAACCCGCAACATAATCGAATGGGCGGCCCCCCTCCAAGCATCTGACCCTAATGCTTGTCTGCAGCAGTTTGATCGATTTGTGATAACCGTGTGATGATGGTGTAGCCGCCTTGGGTCATGTCACAACAGCCCATGAACTCATCCTCGTCACCCTCAAACAAGTTTCGACTTAGTATGGGCCATCAATTGAAACGGGCTACACGAAAAGCTGTTTATTTCATCGACCCTTAAAACTAATGCTAGAAAAACACCGCTGCGCTTTTGGGCAGTTTCAGCTTGTACATGCAGCCATCCATGCGGGCGCCCATTGCATAGTAGCTGGCGCATGTCTGGCAACCTGCAACCAACCTAATGCCAATTCCAAACCAATTTCGAGCTGTGACGCTGGATAATTTTCGAGGAAATGGAACTCATTTCTTGCTTTGTCACTTTTGCAGACAAAGACCAAATAGGGAAGGGAGCCTTTGTTTATAACTAATACAAGACTAAAATGCTACAGCATGAGCAGCTTATGAATTGTTTGTCAATCATCAAAAAGAACTAGACTAGGTGTGCCAAATCGAGACAAATTTTGATTTAAATTTAAATCTATTTTGAGTTAAAATTTTAACAGGTTCATCTACAAAATCCACTGATCATTCATAAGCAGGCGGCAATTTATGGCAGGAATTCCTTTACCTAGATTATTCCAGTTTTAGGTTCGCCTTTAGTTTTGGCTTAAATGATAAGTTATTTCTGAACTTTACTAAATTATTATTGTAAGCCTGTTACAGAATTAAAACACGTCAAAATTGAACCTTGATTCAGGTTAAAATAATAAAAATGGGTCATATTTCGAATGCCAGCAAAATTTAACTTCACCTTAGCTAATTATGATTAAATTTCTATTTTTTTTGTTTTTTTTTTGGTTCTGATTTATTTAGTCAATTTATAAATTTATCATCATTTTATTTATAAATCTAGAAAAACTTGTTCAATTTAACTTCAAAGCATTAAATTACAGTTGAACATATTTTTTTACTAGTTATATTCTCTATTTTATATTTCACTAATTTTTGTCCCCTTTATGCCAAAATTGCCACCTGCTTATGAATGATCAGTAGATTTTGTAGATGAACCTGTTAAAATTTTAACTCAAAATAGATTTAAATTTAAATCAAAAATTGTCTCGATTTGGCACACCTAGTCTAGTTCTTTTTGATGATTGACAAACAATTCATAAGCTGCTCATGCTGTAGCATTTTAGTCTTGTCTAGATCTTGGCCATGTGGAAAACATATTTACTTGCCACAAGTTTCAAACAGTTAAAAAAATGGACTTAAAAAGCGCCACTGCGCCATAGTTAAAACAAACAGCAATTAAAAACCTATTGCATGCAAGCTAACCTGAGCATCAGTTCATAAAAATCTGCGCAGTTTCCCTTTCGCATTGAAGCTAACCTGAGCATCAGTTTATAAAAAATCTGCGCAGTTTCCCTTCCTAGGGCGCGACAGCGCCCTAGTTATGAATGGGTGATCGAGTTTTTGGGTGGTTGCATGTCCCGAGGTTCAGCGCCTTGGATATTGGTTAAAACTATGGACATATGCATATCAATCGAAAGCTCTTAAGGTGCTGCCGATGACGAAAATCGTGAAATTTTGATTTTGGCCCTAGAATTTTAGTTATTTTCAAAAAACCTACAAAAAATGGGTAAAAACATGACATGTCCAACTTTGAAGTGTTCTCATTTTTGAATGAAACTGAAATTCAAAAATCGAAGAATTACGTGTTTTAGCAAATTGTTTCAGCTTTCCAATAGTACTATTTGTGTTATAGGTTACGTGGAGAAATTTTCCAATCAATTCACGTTTTTGAGTGCGATTTTGTTCAATTTTGTGCTCTACCCATTTTGTAATGTTTCATTTTAGTGAAACTGCGCAGTTTTACATGTTCCGTTTGTTGAATGCTCCTCAAAGTTTAAATTGATGCTCAGGTAGTAGTTGGTACGGTATTATTGGCCAGCCATTGTCTCAAAGTAAATCAATGAACGAAGCCTTGTTCATGTGGTGAACTCCTAGCCTTTTTCATGTGGGAAAATTAAAAAATGCCTTCCACATGAACAATATATAGACAAGACTAAAATGCTACAGCATGAGAAGCTTATGAATTTGCGATCATCAAAAAGAAATAGACAAGTTGTAACACAATCCTAACTTATTTTGTTTTGAATTGTGATAAATTTTTACATGTCCGTTTGATTGGCTTGGTCCACTGTCTAAAAACTCCACTGCTCATTCATAAGCAGGCAGCAATTTGGCACAAAGAGCACAAAAACTTTCGAAAAATTAATAAAAAAGTAAATAACAAAAAACAAAGTAAAAATGCAAAACAAAATTCCATAAATATACATCGAAATAAAGTTGTTGAATTTTTTAGTTATAATAAAACTAAAACTTATCTTTTAGGTGTAGAAATTGAACAATATTGGAAGAAAATTAAAACAAGCAAAGGTAAAATTCAAGTTTGCAAACATACGAAATATGATCGATTTTTATTGTGCATTGGGGCATTTATTTCTTCTTTTTGAGACGTAAGGTTCGAAAATTAATCCAAAAAAATTATTTGAAAATTAAAATTTGAAAATTATTCAAAAGTTAAACGAAAATTGAAGATAAACACGAATTGGATTACTTTACTTGGGAAGGATTTCTGCCATAAATTGCCGCCTGCTTATGAATGAGCAGTGGAGTATTTAGACAGTGGACCAAGCCAATCAAACGGACATGTAAAAATTTATCACAATTCAAAACGAAATAAGTTAGGATTGTGTTACAACTTGTCTATTTCTTTTTGATGATCGCAAATTCATAAGCTTCTCATGCTGTAGCATTTTAGTCTTGTTTTGATATATTTCAGTTATATTTTAGTTATTTATTAAAATTCAGAGGCCTAAATCAAAATTTCAAGAATTTTGTCATCTGGAGCACACTGAGAGCTTTCGATTGATGTATATATGTCCTAGGGTTCAACCTACCAGTCTTCCAATCAATTCGGTGACACGCAACCATGCAAAAACTCGATCACCCATTCATAACTAGGGCGCTGTCGCGCCCTAGGATACCTGCCACATGCCCACTACTCTTGCCCTCAGCTACGTGGACGGTAAGTTAACAGCGTTAGATAGAAAGTTTGTTGCACTTATCACAGGCTAGAGCTATCGAGGAAATGAGACTCATTTCTGGCTTCTTCAGTGGCCAGATAAACACCGGTTGGGGAGGAAGGTTGATGTCTATTTCTCATACACCAGCCATATATACCCGCTAAACTTGCCCTGAGCTAGGTGGAGACGGTAAGTTAAAGACAATGGGGTGTAGGACTTACCAGAGGCTAAAGCTATCGGAGGCAGTGCCACCTGACAGCTCTGCACTGCGCCTACGACGACGACGAGGAACAACAGCAGCCCGGTTGGAAGCCCCATGGCGCTTGCTTGACTCTGGATGCTGATTTCCGAAGCTCTCCTCTCCTCTGACTGACTCCAGAGCTCCACTGGAGGCCTTTTATGGGGCCTTTGCTCCTCAGCATGCGCTGGGAAAGCTGATTGCCCATTCCGCCCAGCCTGGGCCACCCTGAGAAGCCTAAGGTGCATGGTTAGAGATGGCTGGGCTGATGTGGCCGAAGGGGTTCGTGAGAGTTTGCTGGAGGGAGAGCATTGAGTGGACTCTCAGGCAGTGATTTTCGATGCAAGACAGGCCTCATTACTGACCTTAATTTCTTGCGGTTTTGGGGCTTGGTTGGCGTGGCTTTACGACCATGCTGTGTAAACAGGGTTGACTGCCCCTCAAGGCTTTGTGAAATTAGCAATTAGTTTATGCGGACGACCTTTTTCATTGCCAAACTGTCCGAATGCGATCATTTAAAGTGTGTTCGACTGCAAAAATAGGCAAGAGAAGAGCGATAAATAGCATTTTGACAAGTATGACATTTGCTCCAGTTGATTACGTCCAACTAAGACTTCGTTTCGTTCGAAGTCACACTACCTTCATCAATGGCGTTTGCTCATTCTAGTCGCATTCAAGATTGTTGGAATCTGGTGGGCTAGATTTCACATTGGGTAAAATAATTGGGGGCATTGATTTCGAGAGTGGGTAAAGGTAAATATGGATGACGCTTCCTCTGAGCTTGTGAAATTCACCCAGGACTCGGTCGCTGACTATTTTGGCCATAAAAAAGAGAGCTGGTGGTTTCAGCATTCTAAGCAGCAAACAAGGGTAGAGGACTGTGGGAGTTTGCTGGGGAGACGGCATTGAGTGGACTCTCAGGCACACTGATTCTAGATTCAGAACCGGTCTAATTATTGGCCCTGATGTCTTGCGCTTTTAGGCTTCTGGAGCCTTGGCTGACGTGGCTTTAGAATGATGCGCTGTGGCGGTGGTTGTCTGACCCTCAAATCCGTGGGAAATCTTTTGCAAGTTTGAAGTCGTCGATCAATTCTCATTGCGAATTTGTCGAATGCGAATGCGATCGATTGAAGTGTGTTCGAGTTAATAAAACGGCAAGATAATATTATAATTATAAGAAGCAATACGAGTTTTCGACAAGCATGACATTTTCACCACTGCAGACTTCGTTTAGTTCAAACTCAAGCATTGGATTTTAGAATGGGTGAAATGTGGAGAGCGGGGGTTCTGCCTTAGACAGTGGGTGAAGGTAAGAGGATGAGACTGGCTTTGAGTCGATGGACTTTGTCGCGGACTCGGACGACGAAGGAGCTTGCATAGCTCCATTGACAAAGTTCCAAATTGGTGAAAGAATTGTGTTTGACTAAGTTTGGACTGCAGTGTGGTTCGTTTGGATTGTGCTGTTGAAAAAGTTTGGGTTTTTAGCATGATATTGTCATCAAGAAGGCCACTATTGGGGCAGATCCTTGTTCTAACAATGTTTGGTTTTTTGAGATTTCCGCTGGAAAACTACGATAGTTTGAGTAAATTTATTGAGATTAATTTTAGTTTTAACTAAATTTTAGCCTACGATGTTAAAGCGTCTATTTCTTTGTTTTGTTTGGAGGCGTTTACTGTGTGACTAAGACTCCCCTTAAGAGAGGTTTTCTGTAAGGTAGAAGAAGGTTCAAAAAACATTTTTACTCGGATTTTTGAAAGTTGTGCTCAAATGATGTGTCATTAAGTGGGATACTTAGCGCAGCAAACCATTTTTCAAAACTCGGCTTTGTTCCAGAGATATTGCTGTTTTTGTGGAACGTGGTCTAAAAATGGGTCAAATTTGCGATTTTTGACTGTTTCTTCTTTAAAGAGCCATCACACAAGCTAGGAAAGCTCGTTTTCAAAAATTTCAAGGCTCAGTTGTTCCCTAGAATCTAGGCAACATTCTAGTATGCAATTCGCTCACTGTGGATTGTTTTGAGTGACCGTTTTATAGGTTTAAACGCAAAAATAGCCAAAACTAATTTATTCGAAAATCATAAATTTTGTCATTTTTCTCCAAATTTCAAAACAAATGTCACCCTTTTGACACCGGATTCTGAATTTTCAGCAAATTTTGGACCTAGGGGTGTCCTTTTTGTCATCGTATCGATTAGCAGAATTGGATGCCAGTGGCCAAAATTTGGTGATGTCTAGGTCTGGCCCTATGTTATAACATAGGAGGATTTATCTGGAAAGAAATTTTGGCACTAAAAAACTTCCTAATCCTCAGTATTTCGATTTCATCCAATTTCCTTTTCAGGGCATGTTACGGCAACCCTAAGGCAGCTACCCATGCATAACGATTACATGTCACTTCATTATATTAGTAGAAAAAGATTCTTATTTGAGAGCAAGTCCCGATTTCGCCCTATGTTATAACATAGGCCAAAAATGACCAAAAAATTTTTGGTCTTGAAATTTGATTTCAATGCCTAAAACTCAATGTTTAAACTCAATTACACCCAAAAATAACATAAATTGTCTGAGTTTTATGTTTAAATTCAAAACAGGCTGCAGCCAAATCTGGCCATTTTTTGGTCTAAAATAACATATTTCGACCACCGATGTAAGATGCAAAATTGCAAAAACTGGCTACAAAAATGTTATTTTTGGGTGTAATTGAGTTTAAACATTGAGTTTTAGGCATTGAAATCAAATTTCAAGACCAAAAATTTTTTGGTCATTTTTGGCCTATGTTATAACATAGGGCGAAATCGGGACTTGCTCTCAAATAAGAATCTTTTTCTACTAATATAATGAAGTGACATGTAATCGTTATGCATGGGTAGCTGCCTTAGGGTTGCCGTAACAGGCGCTGACAAGGAAATTGGATGAAATCGAAATACTGAGGATTAGGAAGTTTTTTAGTGCCAAAATTTCTTTCCAGATAAATCCTCCTATGTTATAACATAGGGCCAGACCTAGACATCACCAAATTTTGGCCACTGGCATCCAATTCTGCTAATCGATACGATGACAAAAAGGACACCCCTAGGTCCAAAATTTGCTGAAAATTCAGAATCCGGTGTCAAAAGGGTGACATTTGTTTTGAAATTTGGAGAAAATGACAAAATTTATGATTTTCGAATAAATTAGTTTTGGCTATTTTTGCGTTTAAACCTATAAAACGGTCACTCAAAACAATCCACAGTGAGCGAATTGCATACTAGAATGTTGCCTAGATTCTAGGGAACAGCTGAGCCTTGAAATTTTTGAAAACGAGCTTTCCTAGCTTGTGTGATGGCTCTTTAAAGTAGAAACAGTCAAAAATCGCAAATTTGACCCATTTTTTGACCTTGTTTCACAAAAACAGCAATATCTCTGGAACAAAGCCGAGTTTTCAAAAACGGTTTGCTGCGCTAAGTATCCCACTTAATGACACATCATTTGAGCACAACTTTCAAAAATCCGAGTAAAAATGTTTCTCGACCCTTACAGACACCCTCTCTTAAATGATTATATGCGGCTTTGCTGGAACATCAGCTGTCGTGTTCTTGCGCAAACAGCTCCAGGCAAGTCAGTCAAAACGGCCGAGTATTTCGTTTGGCCTTGAAGAGAGAAAGCTGGTCATGTTAGCATTCTATGAAGCAAACCAAGGCTTGCAACATGGAATGTGCAACATGGAATGTGTCTAGCCGTTGTCGTTTTGATGGACGTCTAGTGGTCTAGTGTCCACAGTCCCTGTCCTGGCACTACCTTAAATAGGCGCTACGTTCCGTCACCTACGTTTGCGCTCTCACCTGCAAGGCAGTTTCCAAAAAGCCTGCTTTTCCATTCTCTAAGGCTTAGAATTAGTTCAATGCGATGATCAACTCGCCGCGGTGCATAAAATTAAAATACACCCTTAGTCAGGTATGTTGAGAGATTTGTCTAAAATTTTCAATTTGCAATATGCCGGCGAATTTGAGAAAGCTCACCTGCAGCTGATGGACACGCGGCCACTACTCCTCCTGTTCCACCTGAAATTGGCCTACCTTGAAGTTTAAATTTTTTCGATATCTGGTGCTCTTTGTTCAAATAACATTGGCACATTTAATAAAACAAAGACCAGAAATCGTGCACTCTATTTTCCGAAAACTGAAGCTGGGGCCAGGACACTGCGACCCATTTCAATGTTTTCCCTAATTTCTCCTTTGATCAAGGCTTAGTTTTAGGCTTAGGCTAAGGCTTAGGAAAAATCGCACCTCAAAAACATTGAAACGGGCCGCACTGTCCTGGACACCAGCTGTGCTTTGCTTTGCACCCAAAGACGAGCATTATAAGTACAGTTTGTAGCCCTCGTTCCCTACTGGGCAAAGGCTGGCTTCTGGTTTTGTTGAGCACGTTACTACTGGCTGACACACAAAAACTGTTCCTACCACTTTTCGCCCTAAATGAGTACCCATATGATCTCTAGAGTCAAAATATGGTCCAAACCTTGTTTTGTAGAGAATTCACATGATACCTGACCAATGACATGATTACTTTCCCAGGACGCTTATTCAGTGGCGGATATAGAATTTTGGTTGGGGGGGGGGGGGAAATTGTGGTCAAAATTTATATTAGACCTAATTAGACTCTGCGCGCGAAGCGCGCGGAAAATTTTTTTGACAAGATGTATCTAAAAGGGTGAAATTTTTCCCCTTCCTGAAAGTTTTGGGGGGAAGTTCCCCCCCCCCCCCGAAATCCGTTCGGGGGGGGGGGGGAAACGTCCCCCTTATCCGCCACTGCGCTTATTACTATACCATGGTCCACTCTGGGGCTAGGAAATTTCATTTTATGCGCTGGGAAAGATTTCTTTCACCCATGGCATCCTAAATTTCCAGTCAAGGAGGGGTGAGCTGATGTGACAGGGTGAAAGAGCACTGAGTGGATTCGCAGGAAATCCTTTCCAAAACCAGGCTTCATCGACCATTCAGTCTTGCGCTTTCCCGGATGGAGGGAAAGCTGAATCGTCCTTTTGCTGAAAAGGCATTGAAGCTGAGAAAATTATCAAATCAGCCGAAGAGGCAGTTTGAGATGGTCATTCAGCTTTTATGGCTGGAAGGTTTGCTGTAAGTTTTAGTCCGCAAACTTCCACCGACTTGCCCTTTCTCTCTTTACCCTCTTGCACTTGCTTCATACTGCGCCAGAGCATTGCCATATTTGCTAGGCCTTTACTGTTGGACTGAAAATGTTTGATGGGGCATAAAGGATACGGTGGATTGGAAAGGAGGGATAGGCTGTGTGATCAGAAAGGAGAGGGGCGGATCTTGATGGTGAGGGCAGAAAGAGGCGTGCAGTCCTTGGCGGTGCGCCAGTTCATGCCGCGGGCGTTGGCCCCCTGGCAGTCCAACTTCCGGGGGCAGTTGTAGGCAGCTGTAGGCCAGGAGTAGCCGCACTTGAAGTACCACCAGCCGCCCCTGTAAACCAGCCCCCACTTTTCACTCTTATCTTAGGTCGGGGGACGGAGGCAGGATAGACACTCCACTGGAGCAGAATTGTATGCGAAAAGGATGCTTAAGAAATGTGCCTTTTTAGAATATTTTTTTCTTTTTAAAGTATGCTTTTGGAGTCCTCTTTTAACTTCCAGTCATCCGTGCAAGCTCGATTGATTATGAGAAGGCTGAATGGGTGGTGGTGGAATAGGGGCAGGAGAGAATAGGCGGAGGGAACCCGGCGCCGTAGTGATTGGCGCAGTTCTTGCTCCAGCCGTCGTGGTCCCAGTCCCGGGCGGAGAAGGCCCTGCCGTTGGGTGAGTACTTGGGGTTGGTCAGCTCGAAGCCGTCCACGGCCGGTCCTCGGTGCTGGGCCAGGTTCAGCACATAGTGCACGCCGTACCCGGGCCCCTTCTGTGTCACCTGTGAGGGGCCAGTATCTTGTTGTCCCGGTTTTTGGTAGAGACATAAATTTCCCCAATTTCTGCACATTTTTTGATACCATTTGGTGAAGTGGTTAAAATTGTATGGAGAACCATGATATGCAGTAAAAAAGGGGGCCAAAAATTTATGTCCAGCCCCCCTTTTTGGGATGTAGCTCAGGACATAGATTTTTGGCCCCCTTTTTTGCTGCATATCATGGTTCTCCATACAATTTTAGGCCACTTCACCAAGTGGCATCAAAAAATGTGCAGTAATGGGATCGCAAGAGAAAAAACTCCAAGAAGCGCAAAAAAATAATTTCAAAGTCTGCTGGGGCCATGTCTACTTCAAGACGAGCTGAGCTGATGGACCTTGAAGAGGCCGTAGTCAGCATAGGAGGGTTTCTGATCGCCGCCGCAGAACTCCAGGTCAAAGCGGGCATAGGAGAGGCCGCACTGGGTGCTGAGGCGATGGATGCGCTCGAGGCCCATCCAGAATTCGCTCTTCTCCTTCATGGCCCCGAAGCCGGACTGGTAGACCACCATGTCTCGCTTGAAGTCCAAACTTCCGTTGAAACGCCTAGGTCATTTCTATCCTTCCTACATTGGCCTCGCGTAAAAACTGAGCCCAAATTAGTGCTTCATTCCTTTGATCATTTGATCATTGATAAGGATCTAGTTCAGATTGAAATTCTCATATGTGAGCCTTTAAAGTAGCCTGCTAACCGCATAATAACTGTGAAGCCCCCGCCGGTCATGTCGCAGCAGGCCTTGAAACGATCCTCTCTGGCCTGTAAACTTTTTCCTTGAGATATTTATGGAGCAATATTTTGCTCTAACAACCCTCAAATCTGCTAGGACCAAAACCTATAATCCCAGAAAAATACAGCTAACCGTTTGTGATCGCGGCAGGTAGATGTCATAGGAGCAGCCGTCCACCCTGGAGCCTTCCTTGTAGTAGTCCCAGCACGTCTTGCACTCTGCAATACCGCTTTATCAATCCTCTATTCAAATCAATTAACTGCCCAGTCAACCAAACAGGGAAAGAATTCATGTTACGTTTGCTGGAGCAGCTTTGGGCCGTGGAGAGAGCCAGGAGCAGGGCGAATGGAAGGAGCAGTTTGAGCAGCATTTATCCTGCCGCTGGTGACTGAAGGTTACTGGACGGATGCGAATGATCGGGCTAAGGCTTATTATATAGTGCTTTGGGATCATTATGCGATGGGAGCAGTATTTTGAAGGCCTCTCATGCTCAGAGTCACATTCACAGGAGAGAGGGCTTCAACCGACGTGTCCTTTCCATGTTCAGCCGTAGGAAAGGTGGAATGGTAGATCATTTAGTCAGGGTGGCGTTTTCAAAACCAGGGCTTTCAGTTTTTTCTCAGGATCCGATATTCAGTGGGATCCGATATAATTGTGTCTCTGAAAAAAATAAAATTGACAGACGTGGATCTACTGCTTTTACAAGACGAATAGCGCATAAGCCACACAGATTATATCCAGCTAATTGAGGAGAGTTTGAGCAAATGCGTCTCGTCTCAAAACAATATCGTGTGCTTGCTCCATTTTACGAAACGGTAGGCAGCTATTTTTTCCAAATCAATCCCAGCCTACCGATAAAAATGCAGCAGCAATTTTTATCTGACAATTCGCAGCCAGTAATATATCCAGCCTTCTTTCGTCAGCCATTATGCCTAACACAAGTTCATCTGCTTTGCTTGCTTGCTTTTGCCTTGCTCAAAAACCGCATACCCATTACAAGTTTTACTCCCAACTACTGAGGAAGGGGCCACAGGTCAAAAACACCATGGCAATCAATAAGCTCTAACTATCCTGTCTGGTGTCCATCAAAGAAGGGGTGGCATCAGTCACAAGGCTGCCGCTACTGGCGAGGGCGAATCTTGATGGCGAAGGCGGAGAGGGTGCGGCAGTTGACGTTTTTGTGATAGTTGGGGAGCTTGTTGGCCCGCCAGTTGGCTGCCCCTGCTGGGCAGGTGCTGTGTTGTTTGACGACGAGCTCCTGCTGTGGGCAGTGCAGGCGCCCATGCGGCCAGGCGTAGCCGCAGGATCGGTACCACCAGCCGCCGCTCAATTTCCCACTTTTCTTTTCTTTTTAAAAATGCTTTCATTTCATGATCTCGGCACTCACAGCTTAAAATTTCTCAAACCTTCAAATCGTTCGAAGCTCTGAGTTTTTGAAGCTTCAAAAGTCCAGAGCTTCGAATGATTTGAAGGTTTGAAAAATTTTAGTCTTTAGACGCTAAGCTTAAAGGCCTAGTGTCAAAAATGACACCATCACCGATTCCGCTCATATTTTTTTCATTGATAGGTGTTACCATTGTAAGCTTGCAAGGGTAAAACGTTTTGGCCAAAAGGTCTCTGTTCCAGAATTAAAAATTCCCAAAGTTGCCTATGCTACAACATGGGGGAGAGTTCAAAAAAGTAGAAAAAAAAACATTAAAAAAAATTTTCAGTTGGCGCAACACTTGGTAACACGAGGTTTGGTGTATTTTGATCCGAGACGTTGATTTAGGTCAAAAACGGAGTCATAAATCCCCGCGTCGAACCGCGTGGCCCAAAAACCGACCAAAAATTGCAAAATTTGACACTGAGCAATATTTGCTTACTCATAACTCCTGCTATACTAAACGAAATTTGATGATTCGACCACAGTTAGAACCATCTTAACAAGCTCTAGAAGTTGGTGCACAGACCGAATCTCTTAATACAATTTCTGCATAAGAATTTCAGAAAAACTGTGAAAAACATGATTTAAAGGCAAATTGGGCTTGCGCGAGCGGAGCGTTAGCGGAGCGGTAGCGCCAAGCCCCCCTTATCGAGTAACACAACCAATTGCAGCTTTCCCAAAGTTTGGCAGGCTGTAGCTCGTCACACAGACGTCGGAGAACGCTGCAAATAGGCTCAATCGACGCGCCGTAGTCGAATTGGGGGTCATCTTTGGACAAAAATTTTTTAGAGCCTTATTAAAAAAGTTATTTCCAAAAAACTTTTTTAAAAAAATGTCCGGTGTCCGGGCGCACACGCCAAACCAACCGACCGTCCGACCGACCGACCGTCCGACCCGTCGCAGCCAACCACCACGACCGTCCAGCAAGTGTTGCAGACACTTGGGCAACATCTGGGGTGTGATCTCAACGGTTTTAGGGTAAATCGATGCCGCTGAGTGTCATGGCACCCCTAGTTCTGCATTTTCCGCGTTTTTTAGGCCGAAACATCAACTTTTTGGGTAAAAATTCAGTTTTTTGGGGGGTTTTTTGCATGTTTTTCAATTCCAGCTCTATATTTATGCTTTTTACAGGGTTTTTCACCAAATAACAGCGCCATATGGGTAATTTTGAACGTAGATTACGATGGTGCCACCCGTTTGCTTCTACTTTGTCTCCTTGGGCTTGCACGAGGCCGTGGTGAACAAGCAGGTCATCACCAACTTCGTCTTGATGCATTCTAAAGGGTTTTTGGTCTAAAAAGCAGCACCATATAGGTAACTTTGCAAGTAGAATACGATTGTGGCGCCCGCTTCCTTCTATCTGGTCTTCATGAGCTTCCACTAGGCCGTGGTGAACAAGCAGGTAATCACCAACGTCATCTTGAGGCATTGTAAATGGTTTTTGGTCTAAAAAACAGCACCATATAGGTGACTTTGCTCGTAGAATACGATTGTGGCACCAGTTTACTTCTATTGGTCTTCATGGGCTTCCACCAGGCGGTGGTGAACAAGCAGGTCATCATCAACAGCATACGCAACCGAACCAAGAA
>JASANA010004845.1:0-88954 GCA_030248095.1 Ptycholaimellus sp. GST1_10
ATTGCTCTGAGTAACTAAAGAGCTAAGATTCAATAAATACTTGAGACCCAGTGACCCGTGGAAAGGGGGGTGGTGGGAAGAAATGAATACCTACTATCGTCCATTGAATAGATGCGGAGGAGAAGGAGAAGGAGGAGGAGTTCGGACAAATAAGTTTTTTGCATCCCACCGGCGGAGTGGCCCGAAGGGCCGCTCCGCGGTCTATAGAGGTTACTCAACTTTCGTCCTCATATATATATACATACATATATATATATAGTCTGGAAATGCTGGCCCGGGCGAATTCTCTACGGATTTGGACAAACTTTTTTTTTCCTGAAAGGTAATGCTATTTTAGGAAGATCTGGAGGGGTAGACCCGGAATTTGAGCATTTGAAACATTACTTTTTTGGGTAGAAAGGTTGAAAAATGGGGTATGCTTTAAAAGGCTTAATTCTCAACGGATTTTGACAAACTTTTTTTTTCCTGAAAGGTAATAATATTTTAGTAAGATGTGGAGGGGTGGAACTGGTCCTGTAGCATTTGAAACATTACTTTTTTGGGTAGAAAGTTTGAAAAATGGGGTATGTTGAGAAATGGCGAATTCTTAACGGATTTTGACAAACTTTTTTTTTCCTGAAATGTAATAATACTTTAGGAAGATCTGGAAGGGTGGAACCGATCCCGGAGCATTTGAAACATTACTTTTTTGGGTAGAAAAGGAAAAGTTGAAAAATGGGGTATGCTGAGAAATGGCGAATTCTTAACGCATTTGAACAAAACTTTTTTTTTGCTAAGGTATATCTTCCAGGAGATGTGGAGGGGTGGAACTGGTCCTGGATCATTTGAAACATTACTTTTTTGGGTGGAAAGTTTGAAAAATGGGGTATGTCGAGAAATGGCGAATTCTCACCCGATTTAGACAAACTTTTTTTTTGGTGGAAGGTAATAACATTTTAGGAAGATCTGAGAGGGTGGAACTGGTCCCGGAGCATTTGAAACATTACTTTTTTGGGTAGTAAGTTTGAAAAATGGGGTATGTTGAGAAATAGCGAATTCTCAACGGATTTGGACAAACTTTTTTTTGCTGAAAGGTAATAACATTTTAGGAAGATCTGGAGAGGTGGAACTGGTCCCAAAGCATTTGAAACATTACTTTTTTGGGTTGAAAGTTGGGAATTTGCAATATGCGGGCTTTGCACCATAGTACTGTAACTCCTTGATTTTGATTCTTAATCTGTGCTTACTTTTGAAATTGGTTGACAAAACACATACTTGATTTTTGAGTTAAAAGGATCATATAAAGGATGCGCTCCGCGGTCACCTATTGCGCTTTGCGCCATATACTTGTTCATGGTAAAATGAACCGTTTCATGCAAATGTCAAAAAAGAAACTAAAGTCAATATGATGTTGCTCTTTCCAATGGTGAAAGAATTAGAGCGATTGGAATCTTCTGTGAAGAGCAGCAGCCTTATCAATTTTAAGATCTAGCAATAACCCCTAAAACATACACCTGGGTCGAAAAGAGGGGCTGGGCGCTGACGGTTCGCTTTGCTCCCTCGCGCCAGCCCAATTTGTTTCATCCATCATATAAAGTGATGAAATTAAATTTGAATTGCTTAGCATAAAGTTATACTTACTACATTTTGAACTATACTACAGAGCTTAGAGAGCCCAAATAAAGTAACATTGTGTTATAATTATTTAATGATAAATTCAAGTAAAGTAAAAAAAACTTCAATTTTTTTGCAAAAAGGTTTTGCACTTAAACTTTCATCATAAGAAACTAACGTTGATAGACAAAAAACCACAAGCTGGCCACATTATAACAAGTACATGGCGCAAAGCACAAAAGGTGACCAGCTCCCACCACTTCTCCACAACTTATTACCTTTAAGCGAAAAAAAAAGTTTGTCCTAATCCGTTAGAATTCGCCATTTCTCAACATACCCCATTTTTCAAAATCACGACCCCAAAAAAGGTAATGCTTCAAATGCCTTCGGGATCAGTTCCACCCCTCCAGATCTTCCTTAAAATGTTATTACCTTTCAGCAAAAAAAAGTTTGTCCAAGTCCGTTGAGAATTTGCCATTTCTCAACATACCCCATTTTTCAAACTTTCTACCCAAAAAAGTAATGTTTCAAATGCTCCGTACCAGTTCCACCCCTCCAGGTCTTCCTAAAATATTATTACCTTCAGGGAAAAAAAGTTTGTCAAAATCCGTTGAGAATTGTAGCATTTTACAGCATACCAAAATTTTGATTTCATTTTTCTACCAAAAAAAGTAATGTTTCGCCTGTTCGGAAACCGGTTCCACCCCTCCAGATCTTCCTAAAATAGCATTACCTTTCAGGAAAAAAAAAGACTGTCCAAATCCGTTGAGAAGTCACCCGGGACAGCATTTCCAGATACCTATACACATATATGAGGACAAAAGTTTAGTAACCTCTATAAGACGGCGGAGCGGCCCTTCGGGCCGCTCCGCGGTCAAAAATATCCAAAATATTTTTCCCATTATGAATATTGTTCTTATTGGTACTTAATGTTTTTAGTTCTTATTTTTAGCTCTATCTGAACAATTATCCTGAGGTGGCCAAATTTTTTTGCCTCCTTTAGCTCTGTGGTAATGTTCAAATTGTAGTAAATATAATTTCATGATAAGATTCAAATTTAATTTCATCACCCAATTATAAGCAAGCCAGGAAGCAAATTTACACAAGATTCGATATCTACAGGTATGAGAATAGTGCCAGGACCCATCATAGTGCGGGCAGCACTTCTGCAATTTTGTGAAGGCCTGAGGAGAGAACTGGACTAAGAGGCCGTGGGGAATAATTTGAGAGCAGTTGTGGATGGAGAGGGCGTCGGTGGGGTAGGACTGTGCGACTGTGCGGCCTTCTGTACGTGTTGGGTTTTCTTGGGGCACCGGGGGGGGCAGGTCCATTAGGAAAAGCAGGGTAGCTGGTGCTTCCAAACTCCCACTTTTGTCAGTAGCTGGTATAGGCAGAGGCAGAGGCGGCTCCGCGCTTGCTGAGCCAGTCAAAGATGGAGGCGGATGAGGCAGCAGTGGTGCTTGCTACCTGACTTCCACCGGATGAGTGCCGGCTGGGCTGCTGGCTTGGTTGGCTGGCTTGGAGGGTGGATCGATGGCCGCTGGTAGGGTAGTTGATGCCGCTGGGGCTTGGGAGCTGGCTCTCCAATGTATTTCAGTGCCAACTTCTTGCTTTCTGGCAGCACCTTGCCTTGTATGCAAACTTTGGCTTGCAAGTATAAGGCCTCGCAGGCGTAGTGAAGGTTGGCAGATTATCTCCAAAAAGAGCAACCCAGCCAGTTGAGCCAGCAAGTTGTCAACTACAACTCCGATGACTCCTTTGACTGCTCCTCTGGCAGCCTGTTTGACGCCATGATGTCTCTGGCTTCAAGCGAGAACCAGGAGAACGAGGAGGAGCCAATGGAGAACCAGGAAGAGGATCCTGTGCCCGCCACTGTACCTGTGAACAAGCGCGACCCCCTCAAGGTCTACACCCACCTCGTTTGAGAAGCCATCAAAACGACCAGTCATGCCAAGGATTCGAAAAAGGAGAAGTCAAAGGTTTCATTCCCTTCTGAACTTTCTTGATGATTGCAGGCGTGCATTTTTTTTAAATTTTTTCCATTTTAGTACAAAAGTTTTTCATCTGCATTGTGAACAGTTCTGAGTCCTTTTTAATGCTCGGGAAACGCTCTAAAGGCAACAAACTGCATGGAGAACCTTGAAACAGCAGTCAAAGGCAGTCAAAATGCAGTCAAACAAAAGTGAACCACAATGGACCTGAGTGAGAGTACTTTAGAAATTGCGATCCTTGAGGAACTGGGCATTGCCATGGATGAGGACCTCATTCACAACTTGCTGATAGGAGAGGCTGTTGCGTTTGAAATTGAGCATAGTACAAATGGAACTAAACAGACGCTCTACATTGCTTGAAGAAGAGGGCATAGAGAGGATGGCGGCAGCAAGAGAGTGGATGGGGGACTCCTTGGAGATGAGGGGGAGAAGGGTGAGGTAGTTGTGCCGGCTGGGCTCCACCGTCAGCCACCAGCGGAGCAGATCAGCATCTGCAATAATCCAGTCCCTAAAGGTTTGCCTGCAATTGGACTTAGCAGAGTGGGGGGGACCTTTGCTCTTCTCTGACTCGTGGAACTGGACGTTCTTGTAGGTGTGAAGAAGTAGCTTCATGCCAGACGACGGAGCTCTGGCGTTTGACCTTCATCCTCCTCTCCATCCGCCGATCCTCCTCCGATGAGGTGCTGGGGCGTTTCGCTGAGGTCGACGGTGGAGTGGGAGGGGTTGGAGAGCCTGTTGAACAGCTCTAATTTTTGGGTTTTGGAGCAATTTTGGAGCAATTTCTGGCCATCTGGGGGCCTTCTACTTGGAAACATTTTCCATTTTTAACATTTTTGCCCTTAAATGGAAACTTGGAATTTTTGGGATAACATTTCTAAGTGTTCCAAGTGGCCAGTGACTTCACCGCGAAACATTTCTAAGTGTTCCATTTAGCCAGGAGGTTGCTGAAAATAACATTTTTTTGGCTGACACCTGGAGCCCCCCCCCCCAAAGGTTTCACCCCCCCCCCAAAGTTTCACCCCCCCCCCCCCGATGACTTTCACCCCCCATGAGTTTCACCCCCCCCCCCCCCCCAAAGGGTATATATTGAAAAAAATTTTAATAGCTTAAAATACTCTTCTCTACATATCTCGAAATTTAAACTCACGGAATTTTCATGTAGATGATTAAATACCTACTTTTTTTGAAACATAGTTAGTCTATACCGGATGGCGGGCGCATGCCTACCAGGAGTAGGGGCTTGTCCCCTACCAGGAGTATCTTTCAAGATTCCAACTCAAAAGCTTAGACGCATGCTCGTCCTCGACGAGGTCATGACTGTGGCAGTACCTACTAGTTAGTCTATACCCGAGTTCTTTGATGTTTTAAAGTGCTCAACTGGGTAAGGACTAACTGGTGGGTACTGCACAGTGAAAGGACGAGCCTTTTAGTTCTTCAAGCAGCTATGCCCTATATAGCGGTATAGACTAACTAGTAGCATTACGAACTTGGTATAGACTAACTCGGTATAGACAAACTAAAAAAGTAGGTATTTAGTTGTTTAGAAAAAAATTCCTTGAGTTTAAATTTCGAGATATGTACAGAGAAGCATTTTGTGCTATTAAAATTTTTTCAAGATATACCGTTTGGGGGGGGGGGGTGAAACTCATGGGGGGGGGGGTGAAACTCTTGGGGGAGGGGTGAAAGTGATGGGGGGGGGGGGGGGGGGCGACACCCCTTTGGGGGGGGGGGGTGAAACCTTGGGGGGGGGGGCTCCAGGTGTCAGCCCATTTTTTAAAATTTAACATTTTTTTCCATTTTTCCCATTTTCCATTTGGACACCACTGCCACACGCTGCAACTCACCCTCTACAATGGCCTTTGCAACACCCCTGGTATGGAACACCCAAGTAGGACACATGTTCCGCAACATGACACATGAGTCTTGCAGACCTATTCAAGGCCAGGTGTTTTCGTTTTTTAACCATTTAATGCACCATTTATTTATTTTTCCACACACACTGGTGGTGGTTTCACTGACTCACATGTTTGCAACCTGACCACTTCCAACTTTCTATCTATATCACTGTATGTTAGAAACATGGCCAGCAAAATGGAAACATTGCAGCTGCTCATGATGTATTCTCCAACGGATGGCTACTCATCTTAAACATTTGGCATCAGAAGGTGGAGCAGGAGATGCGCGAGGCATCCAGGATGCATGCTGATCTTGTACAATGTGATGATGTGGAGTACAACACACAACGCATTGGCTTGCATCTATGAGTGCCGCACAGCCATCCCCGCACACATCAGTGCCTGCCAACTCAACGCATGCAACTGGAACAACATGTAAGCATCATCCGCACCCTTGCCATCTTCCGGGCCCACACCAAGCTGCAAAAGAATCCAAAAAAGCCCACCCTGGACCGTTATCACCCTCCCTTCACCCATGTCTTCGATGTCTTCAAGACAACCTCTGTTACAGTGCTCCTGCCGTCCTACAAGGACATCCGGAACAAGCTTCTTGCCATCGCTGTGTCCAAGAAGACCAAGGTGGGTGAGGTGGGCGAATTGGGAGTTGGCAAGAAGCTGGCGGAGCAGCTTCTCATGGCCCTGGATTGTCGCTTTGAGAAGTACTATGACCCGCTCAACACCAAGTTCATTGTCACACCCGGCATTGCAACCCTTCTCCACAAGAAATTCTAGTACATGCCACAGAACCTGCCCAGGACCGGGGATCACCTACTGCTCCAATTTAAGACAAAGCTTAAGCAGGACACCATCCAGAAGTACAAGCAGAAGCATGACTGGGTGTTCATTGAGTGCGAAGTTGATTCACACAAGCAAACCTAATCCTCAACACAGAATCCAAAGGTTTTCAGCTCCAGCCAGCCAAGATGAAGCACAACCAGTCCGTTGCAACCAAGAGCATCTTCACCTTCGGCAATGACGAGCTGGAGATGGACCCCAAGTCACTGGAGGAAGAAGGACGTCCTTGCCTGGGCCCAGGTTTACAAACCCAACTAAACATGCCCAAAGGTCAAGATCACTAACCCCTAGACCAGCCATGGCTCTCCAACACCAAACTCCCTGGTGCTGTCCAGCGTGAGATTTTGGACTGGATGCTGGAGGCACGTGTTCCTATGGAGGAGGAAGTCAGTCCTGTCCAGTGGTGGGCAGCTACTGGAGTCAAGCAGTATCCCCTCCTTGCACCAATAGACTTCTACTACCTTGGCGCACACTCCAACAGTTACCTCCTTCCATCTCCCAATGAATGGGCCAACAATAAGGTCCCTATTGACTGCAGCCAGTGCAGCGAAGCGCTTGTTCAGCAAGGCCAGCTTGTGCGTGGTGGGCAAGCGTACGCATGGGCAAGCATAGCTCCTGTACTGTGAAACTCTCATCCAGGACAACGTTCCCTTTTTGCGTCTGTGGATTGAAAATGTGGAGGGTTTTGATGTGTCCAAAGAGGACATCCGCAAAATTCTCTCCAAGCCTCAGCAGTGCCTCGATTTTTGACCATGGAGCAGCCCAAAGGGCCGCTCCGCAGTCTTTAGAGGTTACTAAACTTGTGTCCTGATATATATATATATATATATATAGATATCTGGAAATGCTGGGAATGGGCAAATTCTCAATGGATCATGCCAAACTTTTTTCCTGAAAGGTAATCATATTTTAGGAAGATCTTGCAATGGGGAACCGGATTTTGAGTAATTGAAACATTACTTTTTTGGGTAGAAATGCCAGAAAATGGCAATATCGGTTTTTGCGCTGTAGCACCTGTAATCTTGAGAATTGCAAAGAAGACATGAGTTTTTTGCTCACAAGTTGTATATAAAAATTCAAAATCTGTGCTTACTTTTGAAAATAGTTGAGAAACCACAGACTTTTCCGCTTGAGTTACAAACTTTCAAGCATGCCAATAGCGTCTATAATCAGTAGCAGCTGAACGGCTGAGAATTGAACACAAGATTTTGGTTTTTCGATTCACAAGTCATATATGCCAATTCACAATCTGTGCTTACTGTTGAAAATGGTTGAGAAACCACAGACTTTCCCTCTTGAGTGACATACTTTCACACATGCTTATAACATCAATAAACAGTATTAGCTGAATGGCTAAGAATTGCACAGAAGACTTTGGTTTATTGATTCACAAGTCATATATACCGATTCTAAATCTCTGCTTACTTTTGAAAATGGTTGAGAAACCACGGACTTTCCCTCTTAAGTGAAACTTTCATGCATGTCAATAACATCAATAAACAGTAGCAGCTGAACGGTTGAAAATTACCCAGTAGACTTTGGTTTTTTGATTCACAAGTCATATATACCGATTCTAAATCTGTGTTTTGTTATGAAGTTGGCTGAGAAACCACATACTTACCCTTTTGAGAGAAAATGTTCACCCTTGTAATGAAGGCATTCCTCAATTTTTGTCATCTGCTACAGGTGAATGTGTAAGGAAAATTCGCTCCGCGGTCATCTATTGCACTTTGGGCCATATACTTGTTAGCCTAGTTTCAGATTGAGATCCTCGTTTTGTATTCTCCAATTTGTCTCAACTTTACTGGCTTTATTGCCACTTTGTCCGTTGCCACACTCTGTTGTCATGTTTGGACCCAACTTTGAGACTGAGCAACTCCTTGGAAACTCCAACAAGGCAACTGGAAAAGTACCAACAAGGCAGCAAAAACATGATACAATCAATGGGCAAGAAAATGGCGAAAGCTTGCAAACTTGAAAGACTTGAGATTGCACTTCCAAATGAGGGACCGGGAGATGAGGCCATGCATCAAAGGGGGCAACACGAGGGAGGAAAGACTGAAAGAGGACTTAGACAGGGACTAGGCTTGGAGATGGAGGAAGGGGAGAGGAGGGAGCTATTATTCTGGTGAAAGTGGGGGTCCGGAGGGAGATATTCCGGGGAGGTTGGAGGAGCTTGTGTTGTCCTCCGCAAGATTGATGTAGTTGATGATGCTGCCACATAGGTAGATGATGTTGATGCTGTTCTCCTCATCCTTGATTACCCCGGATCCTCTCTGGTCCTGCCACAGAGCTACGGAGTCCCATCCCAACTGTGAGGTCACCGGGAGGCGGACGTTGCATCTGGTTTGTCCGCCATCATCCCTCTGTCCTGTCCTGGTTCCTCATTTGTGTGAATGTGTGTCATTGCTCTTCCCTGGTGTTCCGGGAGAATGAGGACATGGGAGTCCTATCAGACTTCAGGAGCTTGCTGATTTTGTTCCATTTAGGGTGCCACAGAACATGGTCGTGAAATTGGTTCCCATGCCGCTCTTTCTGCAGGTTGGATGAGCCCCAAGGTTGCTGGCAGTTCTGACCATATTCCTTGTCCTGGTTGGAAGCCGGCTACACCGCAATCTCGGTAAGATAGGGCCATGCCAGTGGAGTTGGCGCATAGGAAGTCTGTCATGACTTCCTTGGAGGATGGGTGTAAAAGGGGGGGGGGGGGTGTTGGAATGAAAATGTTGTGAGCAAAGCCCACCGCCATATCTTCTCAAAAGAGTAGAGGTTGCTGTTGACTGACTGATCTGTGATGGTCTGCTAGGACACTTTGATAGTTGGGGCGGGGTCCAGAAGGTCAAGGGGCGTGGTGAAGGTCAGGTAGTCTGGTCTGCCAGAAAGGGTCCTGAGCTCAGCCTCTTGGGCTCAATCCTCGTGGCTTGGTCATGGCTTGTTGCAAACGTTGGGGGCATTTGTCTTTGTGGTTCACTGACATTGAGCATTCTTGTCCCAACAGCTGAAGTCCCACTGGCCCGTTTGGTAAACTGTTAGCAATCTGGGCGTTGGTTGGTTTGCTGGTGTCCATCCTCTTTGATACGGCTTCTTGTTTGGCTATCAACTCAGCGAAGATGCCTGACGCAGACGTTCTGTGAGTGCCTGAGCCCTCATTGCCTCTCCCGCATAGTGTGGAGGCATGGGAGCTGCTCTTGGGCAAACCAGGGCCCTTTGGTAGGAGGGTAGGCTGGGAGTCCATTGAGGCAGGTGCTGGAGCAGGCTGGCCATGGAATTGTTGGGTTTCGCCACAAAAAATGGAGAGCTATATTGTTGGAAGGCGCAGCAGAGATTGTCCAGGATCCGGGGATGAAGCACTTGGGTGGGCTGGTGAAGGGAGGAGCTTTGTCTTGGGGGTGAGGGATACACTGGATGTGGGAGGAAGGCCCTGGGCATGTGGTTGGGTGCCACAATGATTGGAGGTGTATGTACAATGACTGGATTTCCATTGATGCTTGGACAAAGGAAGGTCCTCGGAATGGAATGAGCTCTGATTGGTGGCGCTCCTCCATTTTCCTTGTAGTTTGGGGGTAGATGTGGAAAGGTTAGGACGCTGATTGGTACTGTGCTGTATGCCGGGGTTGGTAGTCCAACAGTGGAATGGGTATTGGGAACCATTTGACCTTCTACTGCCCTGGAGGGTATCACGAACTTTCGTTCCCAGGAACATTCGTTCCCAAACTTTCGTTCCCAGGAACTTTCGTTCCCAAACTTTCGTTCCCAAATGTTGAAAATTAAAACAATCATAAATTCATGGTTTTTCAATGAAACCAGCATATTTTACATGAAGATTCGCCTGCGTGGTATGTTATAAGATGTTACAAAATAATTATTTTTCCCTACTTAAGAAAAAACCTAAAGACTTGATGTTCCAAAAAGTATAATGGTGCAAAACGCCATAGGTAACCGCGAAGTTATCACCCACACCTCAGCTAGCTATCTGTGGTTTCTCAACCAATTTTAAAATTAAGATCTATTCAGATTTAAGTTTAGAACCAGCATACATCAATTGTGAACAAAAAACTCATGTCTTGTGTGCAATTCTAAATTTTGGCATGAATATCCGTCTGGGTGATTGAATCAAGGCGGCGCATCTTCTAGTGACTGCCAAGAATACCTTATTTGAAACTAATGCCTTAATTGAACAAGCGATTGAAACACAGAAAAGCTGTATTGTTTGCTTGCCTTCATGATTGGGCAATTGTGCCAGAATGATTGAGCAAGTGAGCCAGCATGATTAGGTAAATGAGCCAAAGTTGAGGCACAAAACTTGGGGAACGAAAGTTCGGGCATGAAAGTTCCTGGGAACGAAAGTTTGGGGAATGAAAGTTTGGGAACGAAAGTTCGGGAACAAAAGTTCCTGGGAACGAAAGTTCGTACAACCATTCACCACCACCACAGCAATGGCTTGTGATGCATGGTCCATGTTGGTATAGGCTTGATGTATGGGTGCTGGTGGGTCAAGCCAGTGATGGTTGTTGGTGTCACCTTCCGTCGGGAGGCTGTTCATTGCGGCTATGGGTGTTCCATTGCTGGCGTTTGAGCTTGTGTCCATGCGAGGGGGTTCATCCATGTCAGGCTGGATTGTGACAGTCTCCGGTGGAGGACGTACTTCATGGTAACCCAGAAGGGTGCAAGCTTCTTGGTACAGAACACTGAAAGTGGCAAGAGACTGTGTCTTGCCATTCTCATTGTGGGTGAGTAGGGTATTTAGGTTCTTTGGGTGGAAGACTCCTTGTGCAACAACTGGGCACCATGAAGTGCTGCTGGTGTGGGTGCAAGCAGGGCATGGATAGGAGGCGGAGCTGGCGGCCAACAGTCATTGGCAAACCATCACAACTAGCTCTGTGTCCTTTGGTCCAAGAAGCAGGCCCAGCTCTTCTTGAGCAAAAATTGGGCATTGGTGTTGTCTGCATTTGTTGCAGGCAAGTTTGTTGGCCAGGTCAAAGGTATTCTGGCATTGGTAGCACTGGGAGACCAAGATGTGCAAAGCGGCGGACATGTTGTCCTTCCGTCCTCTCTGCAATCTTGCGTGCTCAGTGGCTCTCTAGCCTGTGATTCACTTCCAGCTACAATCAGTTTCTACCTTAGCTTGTCTTGCCATTAAGTGTCTAAAGAAAGCCCCTTGTGCAGGCAGCCAGCGCTTGTGTAGAAGAAGGCTGTGTAAGGCTAACTAATGGGGCAGTGAAGTGAACCAGAGTGTAGGCAGGGCAGGTGAGTGTAGAGGGGGATGCAAAGATGGCAAAGCTGGCAGAACTTTTGAAGTCCAGGCCTAGGCTGGCTAAAACTGTTGCTGTGCCCTTTATGCATTGTTGAAACATCCGGTTGTTAGGCTGCACTGAACAGATGCTCATGGTCTGCCCATCAATGCAGCCTCCTTGTATGCCGCACTAAACAGACTCCTGGTAGTCTGCATTTGACAAATCAGCCACCTGGTTGGCTGCAAAACAGACTCCTAGTAGTCTGCATTTGTCAAGTCAGCCACCTGGTAGGCTGCAACAGGTGCTGAGGTTCCTTGTTCTGTTCTCATTCCCGTATCAATAACCAGCCACCTGGTAGGCTGGGTGCATTCCTGGCCACCTGGTAGGCCTGCGCGTTTGCAAAATCCTGTGCTTGTCAGCCAGGATTCCGCAGAACAAATTCGCTCTCCTCTGTATCCTCCTTCCATCTGTTGATGGTGCAAGGTAGCAAAAGGCCTTCAGGCGGCCTTATGCAGAGTAACTAGTGGGCCCAAGTGCCCCCAAAGGGAGAAAGAACAAGGGAGCTTGAAGGCGCCCTCACCTGACAGCTGCTCTGATGTTGGCTGTCCCGCATGTAGAATCTTGCTGGCTCTCCCTATACTCAGCAAGGCAGGCAGAGTGGAGCAGGGCATGCCCTTGCAACCTCCACTGCCTCTCCCCATAAGGGTGACAGAAGAGAGCAGCAAATAGGCTGAGTCAAGTGTTGCCCGCTGGCTCCTGTTAGCTCTTAGACAGGGCTTTCCACAGCCGTCTGCTGTTGCAATTCCATCCGCAGTCAGAGTCCACAGAGGAAGGCTGTTAGAGAAGAAAGGCTTGGGAGTTGAAACTCAGTCTTGCTGTTTGTTGATTCCCATCTGCAGTCGAAGTCCACAGAGGAAGGCTGCTGGAGAGGGATTGAAGGGACAGGTTGACTTGCAGTGGCCGTTGGCCTGTGCCTATTCCAAGTCACAGTCAAACGCAAACTGATTGCCATTGAAACTGACAAAATAGGCTGAGTGAAAGCAGATAGCCATAGGCTTGTGCCACACACAATTCTATCCTCCAAAGCTGCTAGGCAGGGATGAAATATGTTGGCCAATTAGTCTGCATTGACATGTGAGAGGAAGTCAATGGGCATCTTGAAGCTGTAGGCAAAGATCTGGAGGCCGCAGCTGTTGGAGGGCTGATGTCTGGAGCCCCCCCCAAAGGTTTCACCCCCTCCAAGTTTCACCCCCCAAGAGTTTCACCCCTCCCCCATGAGTTTCACCCCCCCCCCCAAAGGGTACTATATTGCAAAAATTTTTAATAGCTTAAAATACTCTTCTGTACATATCTCGAAATTTAAACTCACGGAATTTTCATGTAGATGATTAAATACCTACTTTTGTATGAAACATAGTCAGTCTATACCGTTTTTGTCATGCTACTAGTTAGTCTATACCGCAATATAGGGCATAGCCACCTGACTTTTTTAAAGGCTCGCGAGGTACATAGTCCTTGAACATAGTAAGTCCTTACCCAGTTCATTGATGTTTTAAAGTGCTCAACTCGGTAAGGACTAACTAGTAGGTACTGCCACAGTCAAAGGACGAGCCTTTTAGTTTTTGTGTTGGCTACGTCCTATATAGTGGTATAGACTAACTAGTAGCATGACAAACATGGTATAGACTAACTAGATAAAGACTCAGTAAAAAGTAGGTATTTAGTTGTTTAGAAAAAAATTCCTTGAGTTTAAATTTTGAGATATGTAAAAAGAAGCATTTTAAGCTAATAAATTTTTTTTTCAATATATACCCTTTGGGGGGGTGAAACCTTTGGGGGAGGGGTGAAACTCTTGGGGGAGGGGTGAAACTCTTGGGGGAGGGGTGAAACCCCTTTGGGAGGGGGGTGAAACCTTTGGGGGGGCTCCAGACATCAGCCTGTTGGAGATTTGCCCTGTCAGTCAGTGCAGCAAATCTTGAAGAGACGCAGTGATCAAAGCCTGAGCTTCATTTACTATCTTCTTTTATCTTTCTTGGAGGATAACAGAAGCGTCAATGTTGAAAGGGCTTGCTGAAGCTATTGTTATAAAGCAAGTCTTTGCTGTAATTGGCTGTGATCATAAGACACAATCAATGCTGTTCCTTTCAGGCCTCTAGGAGGATGAAAGTATGTAGACGGTTTGCAGATGATTGTTGATGTCCATTTGTGTGCTGGCCAAGTGGCTCTGGCTGGAGAGGTTCTGGGTCTCGAAGATGTCCAGCTGGGTGCGCTTGGAGGCGCAGAGTTGCAACAGGCCCATCCTTGCTGGGTTAGGTTAAATGGAGAGATGAAATGAAAGAGACAGTGAAGACTGGCTGGTGCACCCATGACAATCCGTACAATGTTCTTGCCGCTGCGGTAGGAGAAGGCTAGTCTTCAGTGCCAGTCCATGTGGAGTAGTAAGGTGGGGTGACTTGAAGGTGGTGTCGCGGCTGGCAAGCTTGTAAGGTGCAAAGAGGCAAAAGTGCTTGCTGCAAACTGAAGCAGACAGAAGGTGAAGGATGAGGTGGGGTAGAAGAGTGTGTCTTTTTGCGGCTGGCAAGCTTGCAAGGTGCGGAGAGGAAAAAGTGCTTGCTGCAAACTGAAGCAGGACATAAAGTGAAGGATGAAGTTGGTAGAAGGTGTGTTGGTGGTGCAGATGGCAAGCATTCGAGTGCAGAGTGGCGCAAAATGCCTGCCGCATGCTGAGGCCGGGTAGAATGCATTTTGGCATTTGGCCACGCTAATTTATCTAGTCATTGGCATCAATGAGGCATGAAGGTCTTTTGGAGTAAATGCAGAAAGTAGTACTTTCTCCTTGCTTCTGACAACGATGGACGGATAGGTTGGATTAACAGTTGCGCTAAAAGGAGTGCAGCTTGGGATGACAAGTGTATAGATTGCTTTGATTGATGGCTGCAATGAAAGAACGCAACTCCGGATGACACACGCAGCGGACGATGTCCATGATGGCAAACCTTCCGCAGGCCTTGATGTACAGATGGCAGCTGATGCCGTCCGCGAAGCCATTGTGAATGCAGTGCTTGTTGTTCAGGAAATGTGCTGTCTTTGGGGAAGGGGAAAAGGCAATGTGCAAAGGGGTCCTGGCTGGAGGCTTTGTGGCCGATGTTGATGGCAAGGCAGATGCCTAGGTCAAAGGCAACGAATGTGTTGTGCTCATAGTTGACGGCGGCCATGAATTAGTCCTTCTGGCTGATGGAGAGCAGGTTGTAGGGGTGGGCATTCCGGAAGTGGCCAATGCCGCAGTGGACAGGGTCCAGGAAGCTGCACTTGCCAATGCTGTTGATGACCAGGAAGACCTTGATGCCAATGCTGAATCAGTTTGATGGTTTGCCTTTTGGAATTGTTCAAATTTTGCAAAATCATTATGATTCAGCAAGAATTTGATTGGAGAGGGCAAAAGGCAAAGGTTGATTCTGGATTGGTCTGGTCTTTTCTCCTGTGGTGCTCTCACATTTACAGAATCAAAAAGGGATTTTTTAAACAGACGTAGCTAGCGCAGACTGTAGCTGGCCAAAGTAAAATTCAAAAACTGGCAATAACAAATTTTCAATTTTCAAAGTGAGTCTAAAATTTACGGAATCCAAAAAAGATTTGGTAAATTGACATTGGCCAGCATAGACAGCAGCTGGCAGCAGTGAGCTTTGAAAACTGACAGTAGCCAATTTTCAAAGTCCAGCAGCAATGTCATTTTGGTGCAAGTTAGCTGGCAGCAGTAGAGTTTCATAATCCATTCAAGGATAATGAAATTCTGTCAATGATGCTTGCAAAGATGGCATGAAAAGAAACTTGGCAGTTAATTTTTGATGCTTTACTGGAGCCTTTGTGGCCAGCGTTGGTGGCAAAGCAGACGCATGGGTTGAAGGCATCAAAAGCATTGCGCTTGTAGTTGATGGCAGCCATGAAGTAGTCCTTCTGGCTGATAGAGAGCAGGTTGGAGGGGTGGGCGTTTGGGAAGTTGCAGGTGCTGAAGTGGATGGGGTCCAGGAAGCTGCACTTGCCGATGACCAGGAAGAAGTTGATACCAATGTTTAACGGTTCGATGGTTTGCCTTATATATATATATATGCGGAAAGACAGATGCAAAAATGAGGTAACTGCTTAAGCTGGCATTGGCTGCCCGCCGCATTGGGCAGGGCGCCAGAGCTCCTCTGGCCTCCGGGCACGGGTGCTATGGTCCTACGCTTCGCCTAGCATGCATGCCCTACGGCCTCCGGAGCTCTGACTGCCCTGCCTCCACGGCAGGTGGCCTGCGGCCATGCAAAAATTTGCAAAGCTGGCCATGGCTGAGTGAATTTTGGTCGCTGCAGCAGGTGAACTTGTCTGGCAGTGAAACGAAAGGCAGGTCCTATCGCAGTAAATTGTTGAAATTGACTTGAATGCCATTTTGATGGTGGCAAGATCAATGATGAAAGAAGCAGAAGATGTGCATTTAGCAAAATGCAGGGCTATGCAGAGGTTGTTGATCGTTGGGTACAGCTGTTAAGCCAACGGCTCTTGAGCTACCAAATGCTGTTGTGTTTTAAACAATGGGAACATAGTGAGATTCTGTATTCATTGTAATATGCATGGATCGGGGAAAAGGTTGCTGCAAAGGAGGACAATTAGAGGCAACTCTGCTTGGCCAGTGCCATGAGAGCCAAGGTCACCGGGAAACTGGCTTGTGATACGCCACAGCCCCCACGAAACCTATGGGTGGCCTTGCCAGTAGCCGCCAAACCCCAGCGGCCCCACCAGACCCATGGCTAGGCCTAGCCAGCAGCCGCCAGACCCCAGCGCCCCTGCCAGACCCATGGCCAGGCCTCGCCAGTAGCCGCCATACACTAGCGCCCCCACCAGGCCCATGGCCAGGCTTTGCCAGTAGATGCCAGATCCCAGAGCCCCCGCAAAAAATGGACAGGCTTTGCCAGTATACGCCAGACCCCAGCGCCCCCACCAGACCCATGGCTAGGCCTTGCCTGTAGCCAACAGACCCCAGCGCCCCCGCCAGACCCATGACCAGGCCTCACCAGTAGCTGCCAGACCCTAGCGCAATCGCCAGATCCATTGTCAGGCTTTGCCAGTAGCTTCCAAACCCCAGCGCCCCTACCAGACCCAAGGTCAGGCCTTGCCAGTAGCCTCGAGACCCCAGCGCCCCCACCAGACAGACCCATGGCCAGTCCTTGCCAGTAGCAGCCGGACACCAGCGCGCCCACCAGACCTATGGCCAGGCGTTAACAGCAGCCACCAGACCCCAGCACCCCCACCAGACCCATGGCCAGGCCTCACAAGTAGCCGCCAGACCCAAGCGCCCCACCAGACCCATGGCTAGGCCTCATCAGTAGCCGCCAGTCTCTAGCACCCCACCAGACCTATGGCCAGGCCTTGCCTGTAGCCTCCAGACCCCAGCTCCCCCACCAGACCTATGACCAAGCCTTGCCGGCAGCCGCCAGACCCCAGCGCCCCAGCCAGACCCATGGCCAGGCCTCGCCAGTAGCCGCCATACACTAGCGCCCCCACCAGACTAATGGCTAGGCTTTGCCAGTAGCTGCCAGATCCCAGCAGCCCCACGAAACCTATAAACAGGCTTTGCCAGTAGCCGCCATACCCCAGCGCCCCACCAGATCCATGGCTAGGCCTTGCCAGCAGCCGCCAGACCCCAGCGCCCCTGCCAGACCCATGGCCAGGCCTCGCCAGTAGCCGCCATACACTAGCGCCCCCACCAGACTCATGGACAGGCTTTGCCAGTAGCTGCCAGATCCCAGCAGCCCCACGAAACCTATAAACAGGCTTTGCCAGTAGCCGCCATACCCCAGCGCCCCACCAGATCCATGGCTAGGCCTTGCCAGCAGCCGCCAGACCCCAGCGCCCCTGCCAGACCCATGGCCAGGCCTCGCCAGTAGCCGCCATACACTAGCGCCCCCACCAGACTCATGGACAGGCTTTGCCAGTAGCTGCCAGATCCCAGCAGCCCCACGAAACCTATAAACAGGCTTTGCCAGTAGCCGCCATACCCCAGCGCCCCACCAGATCCATGGCTAGGCCTTGCCAGCAGCCGCCAGACCCCAGCGCCCCTGCCAGACCCATGGCCAGGCCTCGCCAGTTGCCGCCATACACTAGCGCCCCCACCAGACTCATGGACAGGCTTTGCCAGTAGCTGCCAGATCCCAGCAGCCCCACGAAACCTATGGGCAGGCTTTGCCAGTTGCCGCCTGACCCCAACACCCCCACCAGACCCATGGCTAGGCCTTGCCTGTAGCCTCCAGACCCCAGCGCCCCCGCCAGATTTATGACCAGGCCCCACCAGTAGCCGCCAGACCCTAGCGCCACCACCGGACCCATGGCCAGGCTTTGCCAGTAGCTTCCAGACCCCAGCGCCCCTGCAAGGACCAAGGCCAGGCCTTGCCAGTAGCCGCCAGACACTAGCGCCCCCCCCCAATAATAAGGCCAGGCCTTGCCAACAGTCGCTATGCCCCATTGCCCCCACCAGACCCATTGCTAGGCCTCACAAGTAGCCGCTAGACCCTAGCGCCTCCGCCAGACCTATGACCAGGCCTTGCCAGTAGCTGCCACACCCCAGCACCCACACCAGACCCATGGCCAGGCCCCACAAGTAGCAGCCAGGCACCAGCGCGCCCACCAGACCTATGGCCAGGCCTTGCCTGTAACCTCCAGACCCCAGCGCCCCCACCAGACCCATGGCCAGGCCTCACCAGTAGCCGCCAGAACCTAGCGCCCCCGTCAGACCTATTGCCAGGCTTTGCCAGTAGCTTCCAAACCCCAGCGCCCCTGCCAGACCCATGGTCAGGCCTTGTTAATAGCCGCCAGACCCCAGCGCCCCCGCCAGACACATGGCTAGGTCTTACCTGTAGCCTCCAGACCCCAGCGCCCCTGCCAGACCCATGGCCAGGCCTCACAATTAGCCGCCAGACGATAGTGCCCCCACCAGACCTATGACCATTCCTTGTCAGTAGCCGCCAGACCGCAGCGAGGGTAAGTCTGTGGTTTCTCAACCATTTTCAAAAGTAAGCACAGATTTGGAACCGCTATATACGACTTGTGAACAAAAAAAAGTCAAGTCTTCTGTTCAATTCTTAGCCGTTCAGCTGTTACTGAATATTGATGCTATTGTGGTGCATGAAAGTTTGTCACTCAAGAGGGTAAGTCTGTGGTTTCTCAACCATTTTCAAAAGTAAGCACAGATTTGGAACCGCTGTATACGACTTGTGAACAAAAAAACTCAAGTCTTGTGTGCAATTCTCTGCCGTTCAGATGCTACAGAGGAAAATTTTAATTTTCGGGAAAAACTTTTTCCTATTCAGGAAAGTAATGTTTCTAATGGTCCGGCACCAGCTCCACCACCCCATGATCCAAGCGGCACATTATAGCTTTCAGGGAAAAAAAGTATGTCCAGATCCGTTGAGAATTCGCCCGTGCCCAGCACTTGCAGATACATTAATATACATACAAATATATGAGGACAAAAGTTGAGTAACCTCTATAGACCGCGGAGCGGCCCATCGGCCTGCTCCGCGGTCAAAAATCTGGCATGGTGGCACCGGAAGGATGGTGTAAGTTGGGCAGTACCACCACCCCACTTTTTGAGTTTGTTGAAGAAATCTTATTTCCGACCAATTCAAACAACTGATTATGAAATCCCAGGTCTGCCTCATCACAACAAGCACAATAAACCCATCGTTTGATGCTCACAGCGCAAAATTGCATCTTACAACTTGACAGTGTGAGCACCATGTGATGGCACAACCATGCGCCGGTCCCACCACCCCCTACACTGGCATCTATGAATCTTGAATCAAATACAATCATCAGCTATTCAGCAGCTGCTGCTTAACCATTTTCATAATGAGCACACGTTTGGAATTAGCGTCTTAAAGTTTCTCTCTCAATAGGGCAAGACTTTGGTTTCTCAGACATTTGTAGAAGTAAGTGTATATTTGGAACTGGGATACATGACTTGTGAATCAAACAAGTATATTGCGCAACATACAGTAGGTGACTGCGGAGTATACCCCCTTCCACTTTCATCTGTTAAAGATGCCAAAATCAAGAACTGTTTTTGTTGAAAGGGTGAACATTATCACATAAAAGCGAAAGTCCGTGGTTTCTCAACCAATTTATAACAAGTATATGGCGCAAAGCGCAATAGGTGACTGGGGAGCGCATCCTTTATATGACACTTTGGAACTCAAAAATCAAGTCTTTGGTTTCTCAACTAATTTCAAAAGTAAGCACAGATTTAGAATCGACATATAAGACTAGTGAACAAAAAAATCAGTTCTTATGTGCAATTCTCAAGACTTCAGGTACTACAGTGCAAAAACCGCATATTGAAATTTTCCAAATTTCTACCCAGAAAAGTAATGTTTTAAATGCTTTGGGACCAGTTCCACCCTTCCAGATATTATTAAAATTTAATTACCTTTAAGCAAAAAAAGTTTGTAAAAATCCATTGAGAATTCGCCATTTCTCAACATACCCCATTTTTCAAAACTACCCAAAAAAGTAATGTTTCTTATGCTCCGGGACCAGTTCCACCCCTCCAGATCTTCCTAAAATGTTATTACCTTTCAGCAACAAAAAAGTTTGTCCAAATCCGTTGAGAATCCGCCATTTCTCTGCATACCCCATTTTTCAAAAGTTCTACCCAAAAAAGTAATGTTTCAAATGCTACGGGATTAGTTCCAACCCTCCAGATCTTCCTAAAATATTATTACCTTTCAGGAAAAAAAAGTTTTTCAAAATCCATTGAGAATTGAGCATTTTACAGCATACCCCATTTTTCAACATTTCTACCCAAAAAAGTAATGTTTCAAATGCTCAAATTCCGGGTCTACCCCTCCAGATCTTCCTAAAATAGCATTACCTTTCAGGAAAAAAAGTTTGTCCAGATCCGTTGAGAATTCGCCCGTGGACAGCATTTCCAGACACACATATATATATATATATATATATATATATATATATATATGGCGGTCAAATATGGCAAATATGACTTGTCAATTGCGCGCCCCCTCCTCAATTGCGCGCCCCCCTCCTCAATTGCGCGCCCCCTCCTCAATTGCGCGCCCCCTCCTGAATTGCGCGCCCCCTCCTCAATTGCGAGCCCCCTCATTTGCGCGCCCCCTCCTCAATTGCGCGCCCCCTCCTCAATTGCGCGCCCCCTCCTCAATTGCGCGCCCCCTCCTAGCGCTATGACGAACAATAAAGATAAAAAGCGAAAACTGAATGAAAGCTCCGGACTCTGCACCAAATGTGATGCCCCGACGAACACCAACCTCTTCAAGAAGGACTGCATGGGCTTCACCTGCACCTACTGACGCGCCTCGTACTGCTTCAAGTGCGACGGCGACAAGAAAGTCACCAAGCCAATGCTCGATGGCCTGCGAATGCCATTCGTCCTACTCGTCTGCACCTCCTGCCAACTCCCAAAGGGCAGCCAGGAGGAGGGCCTCATCGCCGCTCCTTCCGCTCCTCCCCGCCCTCTCTCCTCCAACCCTCTGGCCTCCAACCCTCTGGCCTCCAAGGTGGAGCAGCTAGAGAAAAGGATGGATGCCCTCTGCAACTTCATCCTGCCCAAGGAGCCTCGCCAGAACTCCTACGCCGCCGTCACCGCCAAGGCCCTCCACTCTGCCCCAGCCAAGCCTCCAAGCACCCTGTCTGCTCAGCTGGCCCAGAATGCTGCCAAACTCGAGCGAGCCAAGTCCATCCTCGTGTCCGGCCTCCCCCACACGCCAGGCAAGGACCTCAACGCCGCCATCCTTGCCATCATCGAGGAGATCGGCCTGTCTGCTTCCACTCGCATTGACAAGTGCTTTCGGCTCCCTGCGCCACGCGACCTCCTAAAGGATAAACCACCTCTAGCTAAAGTCACTTTCATGACTCAAGGAATGCAGAGCGCAGTACTTTCAGCTGCAAGGGGGCTGCGGGACTCGGCCTCGTTCAACGGCGTTTTCCTGCGCCCTTCCCGCCCCAAGGACCAGACCGACCTCATTCGCCTTCGCCTCCAGCGCCGCGACGCCCTCCATGCAGCCCGCTCTGAGCAGGAGCTGGCCGAGGACACCAACTTTCGCATCAACTACTCCTGCCCCGACTTCCCCCTCCTACGCACCAAGGGCAAGGACCGCGACCCTGGCTGGACTGACTCTGGCTTTGACGGCTGGCTGGCTGCAAAGCTGGCTGCCGAAAAAGCCCCCCAGGCCACCTCCTCCTCCTCCGCCCCCTCCCAGGCCCCTTTTCAGAAGCACTGACCTGGAACTGGGACCTCCTCTATGCTAACGTCCGAGGACTGAAAAGTAACTCTAGGCACAGACCCAAACTTCAACTTCTAAATGACCTCTTAGCCACTGCTGATTTTGACTTCATAGCCTTCACTGAAACATGGCTAGGTGAGACCTTCCCTGACTCTCTCCTCACATGCAATTCAGGCTACTCTGTCTATAGGAAAGATAGAAATGTCCTAGGTGGAGGAGTCCTCATTTTTACCTCTCCAAAATTTTTACCTCTCCAGCCGTTGCGGGCGAAGTTCTCCTTGGTGCGGAAGCCGCGCTCCCGGTGGATGGTCTCCCAGGACTCGTGGACCTCCTTCTCCAGCTCCCTGGCCCAAGCCTCCGCAGCCGCCAGAGCCTGGTGCACCTCGCCCACCTCCAACCGCTCCTCGTCCAGGCGCTCCCAGATCTCCCGGTTGCGCTCTTCAGCCTCCTTCAGCATGTGGCCCATTGTCTGCACAATCCACTCTCTCCACCTGCCTGAAAGGGGAGGCCAAAAGAAGGGGTAACAATGAGCTCTTTGTAGGAGCCGACAAGGCGCTCGACGAGGATGTTGTGGGGCTCTCTCTGGATGGCCTCCTGGTCGATCTTGTCGTACTCGTCGGCGAGGCCGCAGTCAATGAAGAAGTCGCTGTTGTTGACTACCCTGGGGGCCTCCTCTGTGCTGGCAGCGGCTGCGGCGCTCTCCTGCTCACCCCCAGCCTCCTCCTCACCATCCCATCTCTCCTCCTCCTCCCCCTGCTCCATGTTGGACTCGTCCTTCCGCTCAGCCATCGCTCTTCACCTTCTACTACTCTACAAGATGAAGGGGACTGAAAGGGGGGCTCTCTAAAGAGGCTGGTGAGGGAATGCTTGAGGCTAGACATGAGGGCGGTGGATGGAAGGGCGGTGGATGGAAGGGCGGTGGGCCTCTATGAAATCTGACCAGCCTTGAGGCCAGTCTTATATGCCCAGTGCGAGCATAGCTTTGCACTGACGCCTCTAGTTCCCGCCTCTCTCGTGAACACCCCATCACTACCCACCCCCATGATGAACAGGCACAAATCTGCCTACAACCCCACTTCCCGCCCCTCCCCCCAGCCTATTAGCATACCAGCGTTATCTTGGGCCCCAACTCCGCAGGCCTTGTTTCACTGCCCACCCCCGTGTATGGGGCCCACTTACATGGCCAGGAAGTGCTTTGTGTTCATTCCATCTACTGCCTTCAGCGCAACCTTCAATCGCCACTTTGGGGTGCAAATCACTGCATCTTTTTTATTACGAAACACCGCCTCTGCTGAGCTCCCTCAAACGCATGCTTTGATTGCAGAACAAATTACAAAACACTGGCTCTCTCAAAGTAATTATGACCGTAAAAATTTTTTTATCCTAAACTCTGCAAAATAAATATAAAAAAGTGCAATAGGTATCCGCCGAGCCTGTCAGGTCTTAAGAACAGTAGAGCGGCCCCCAGCCTCTCAGTGAGCATTGGAGATCCTCGGTAGAGGCTGGGGGCCTTAACCACTAGGCTAGGCGGGATACCGGCTTATAGAGTTCCTTAGGCAGTAGTAATACTTGAGGCGGAATACTTTCGACCTTGGTTAGCCTGCAATAGGCAGCTCACTAGTCGAGACTTTGAAAATCTAAAATTTATATTTTAACGGTTCTCACCTTACTTTTCTTTTCTTGCGGCAATCGTTATGCAAAAACTTATTCACTTAATCTGTTAAAACTTTAAAATATGGTCTAAACTCTTTAGAACGAAACAAAATCCACTAGAAAGCCTCTTATTGGTCGACTTCAAGAGAACCGACCAATCAGAACACAGAATCCAGATGAGGTAAGCTACAGCGTAAATATGGACTCATCTTCACTCCGCGCAAACGTGTACTTGGCCCGCTAATGTTTTCTGATATGCCCTGTTCTATATAATTCCGCAGAGCTCAATAGCAGTTGGGGACAGATCTCGAATCCCAGGACCGTTGCAAACAGGCAGCTTGCAAAACAACGCAGCTACAAAATGTCTTTCAAGAACAAAATACTCATGTTGTGCCTGGCTGAAGAAAATGCCACTCAGCAAATCTACACTGTATCATCCTGGATTCATCGCCGGCCGGCATGATCTGATCCTTTTTTTGCTGGCATATAGTTTGCGAATGCGTTAGCCTAGTGGCTCTGGAGAGCTGGCTGAGTGGTGAAGAGCACCGGTGTTACGTGACCTAAAATCTGCTGGAGCACTGCCCTCTCGAGAGCTTTTGCTTTCTTGTGATATCTCTTTCGTTTTGTTCTCCAAAATATTTGCTCTTCAAGTAAATTTTAACGACGAAAGTCGAACAAAGTAAAAATTTTATGACGGAAGTCAAAGAAACAGTTCAACAAAACATGTCCGGCTATCAAAGGTATTCTTGACTGATGCCTATAATTGCGCGGCCGTTGACAGCTATCACCTGGTACTCTTGGCTGATGCCAATATTAACGCGGCCATAATTTATTCCATAAAAGACCAATTTTAAATATTTGCCAATGTTTTTTTTAACATGTATATCCAGAGTACTCAATGAGCCCATGTTTTAACATATGTTTTCAAATTTTAAAAAACAGGTTGTTCCTATGTTTTTAACATAGATTTATGTTTTTAAAAACAAGTTGTTCCTATGTTTTAACAGTTTTAACTTATTCCAATGTCTGAAACGATTGTTCCAAGTAACTAAAGGTGCCTATGCTTTCACATGGGCAGTACAGTTTGTTCCATATATATCTCGAAAATTAGTTTTCAACATTAGGAGGACCAAGGCATTAACATATGTGTTATATATATATGGCTAGTCGTGACATAGATAGAGCCGCCGGCCTAAAACTGGGGGAATTTCAGAGAACCCCCTCGGCCAAGCCGGTCGAGGGGGTTCAAAAATTTATGCAATTACTAGCTTAGTTTTGTCAATTTAGCCTTGCATGTATAGCTTTTAGGTGGACTTAGGGTTTTGGGGGCTAAAATCGAAATTGCCACCAGCCAGGCTGAGGGTAGAACTTCAAAAGTAGTATAACTTTTGTTCTACTGGGGCTTTTTGCGTGATCTCAACGGCGTTGGAAAGGTAATTGCATGGAGAAAACATGCATTCACAACGACTATTAAATTTGGTCCCAAAACAAGTATATGGCACAGAGCGCAATAGGTGACCGCGGAGCTCCCCCCTCCTCCACAACTTATTACTTTAAGCAAAAAAAAGTTTGTCCAAATCCGTTGAGAATTCGCCATTTCTTAACATACCCCATTTTTCAAAATCTCTACCCAAAAAAGTAATGTTTCAAATGCTCCGGGATCAGTTCCACCCTTCCAGATCTTCCTAAAATGTTATTACCTTTCAGAAAAAAAAGTTTGTCCAAATCTGTTGAGAATTTGCCATTTCTCAACATACCCCATTTTTCAATCTTTCTACCGAAGAAAATAATGTTTTGAATGCTCCGGGACCAGTTCCACCCCTCCAGATCTTCCTAAAATGTTATTACCTTTCAGCAAAAAAAAAGTTTGTCCAAATCCGTTGAGAATTCGCCTTTTCTCAACATACCTCATTTTTCAAACTTTCTACCCAAAAAAGTAATGTTTCAAATGCTCCGGGACCAGTTCCACCCCTCCAGGTCTTCCTAAAATATTATTACCTTTCTGGGGAAAAAAAGTTTGTCAAAATCCGTTGAGAATTGAGCATTTTACAGCATACCCAAATTTTCAACCTTTCTACCCAAAAAAGTAATGTTTCAAATAGTCCGGGACCGCTTCCTACCTGCGATATCTTCCTAAAACATTATTACCTTTCAGGAAAAAAAAGTGTGTCCAGATCCGTTGAGAATTTGCCCGTGTACAGCATTTCCAGATATACACATATATATATATATATATACTTGTGGAATCAGCTTCTAACATATTTGCATTTTGTTTTGGCATGCAGTACAGTTTCATCTTTTCATGTGGGCGCCAAAACTAAATGCAGGTGGCTCAGCTGATTCCACTAGTAGTAGTTTTATTTCCTTGCTTTTAAGCTCAGACCATTTCAATTTTTGGGAGAAAAGAGATTCACATTAGGCTTGCCGATGGTACCATATATTTCTTCAACTTTTAAGATAAGAGTAAAAAAATCAGCTTAAACAGAACTTTAACTTGACCCAAGTCGATTTTAAAAGAAGGTAAAAATGTAAAAAATTTGCACTCAAGTGGGTTTGAACCTAGCTTTGATTGACTCAAGTCAAATGCACAGTCCACTTGACCACACATCCGCTTTAAGAATTCACCTAATTGGGCTTTATAATTCCAAAACAGTATCCCTTTGCCTGGCCGATTGAACCCTTATCCATTGGCCAATTGAATACCTACTATCGTCCATTGAATAGATGCGGAGGAGGAGGAGAAGAAGAAGAAGAAGGAGTTCGGACAAATGGTTTTGAGCGATTTTCTCTAGTGTTCTGCCAGTTTTGGGCGATTTCTCGCGAGTTTTTGTCAATTAAATGGCGCTCTTTCCAATGCAAAAAGAATTAGAAAGATTGGAGCTTTCTGTGAGGAGCAGCAGCCTTATCAAAATTGAGATCTAGCAATAACCCCTAAAACGTACACCTGGGTCGAAAAGAGGGGCTGGGCGCTGACACTCCGCTAACGCTCCGTTCGCGCCAGCCCAATATGGCTAGTCGTGACATAGATAGAGCCGCCAGCCTAAAACTGGGGGAATTTCAGGGAACTTCCTCGGCCAAGCCGGTCGAGGGGGTTCAAAAACCCTGTTTACATACTCATAGCTCAGTTTACCGTTTAGCTTTGCAGAGCGATGAAAGCTGGGAGTATCACTCACCTACAGGTAGAGTTGATGTCAGAGAATTAGACATAGAGATGTTACTAACTTCACCTTTCAACCCAATCAAATTTGATAAGCCAATTTATTTCATGACTTACGATACGTGCAAGCTGGAAGCATCAAAATGATAATCTCAGCTTTGCATCAACAACAAATCCTTCAACAGCAGGTAGGTTTACAAAAAGATTTTGCGAAAGTGCAGGTATGGGATGCTGAGTCATTTGAAACAACTTTTGAAGCATCTGGTAAAAACTGACTGGATTTGTCAGCACAATGATGAAGGGCATTGCCACAAGTTTCAAAACCTGGACGCAATCCTCTGGCCAGTTTTTTACAACAATCCTAAAAGGCCCAATTCAGGTGCTCTGCAATTTAGCAATCACAGTTGCTGTTGCAAATTGTTCTATTCTCCTCTGCTTTTGCGGTGGGAGATATTGGCTAAAAACACACAGAAAAAGAAATTCTGCAGCTAAGACAAAAAAATTAGTAAATAAAACTAAGGCAGTAAAAATGCAACTATGCAGTGCTTTCCACAAATCGTCCAGATATTAGCATAATTTGCGCAAGGCTCAGTCCACGAACATTGAGCTAGCGAAAATGAACAAATCATCGGGAGTGAAATCGGACCAAGGTGAAAGCATAGTTCTCATGCCCTCAGAACAGGTTGTATTTTCTCCAAGATGTCTAAAAGCTTTGCTTGACACAGGCAGCCATGTCACAAAATTTCCAGTCTCGCTGGTCCCAAAACTAGACCAGAGAGGGATTAGGGAGGGAAAAGGAACAGTGAAAGCGCCCATAAGGGGCGCCACAGGGAAACTCTTAAGCACTTGTTACACTATTTTGATGCACTGTAGAATTTTAGACTCCGAATTTCCTGAAACAGAGTTCATTGTTGTGGACCACGATTATTCCGGGTTCGATGTAATTGTCAGAACAGATCTATTAAAACGATTCAAATTTTTGTTTTTTGATTTCAAAAATAAGACAATTAACGACGGGTATCCAAGAAAAATAAATAAAGGCACAAATACAATGTCTTATGAACAACTGCAACAGTCAGTGGCATCTGACATTCAAGTGGAGGAAATTTCCAACGTTGCCCTGCAAGTAGAGGAAATAGCCACAAAAACCTCTACAGCAAAACAACTCAAACGATACCCACTGAAATGTTTAGAAAATATTACAGTACAACCAAACTCATTAACTTTACTAAAATGCAGAAAACCTTTTGAAACAATGCACAACACAGTTCTTTTCCAGCAAGATAAACACAAAAGCTCTAAATCCGGAATAATCGTGGTCTACAACAATGAACTCTTTTCAGGAAATTTGGAGTTTAATATTCTACAGTGCATCAAAATAGTGTAACAAGTGCTTAAAAGTTTCCTGTGGCGCCCCTTATGGGTGCTTTCACTGTCCCTTTTGTATAGCTAATTCCTCTCAGGTCTAGTTTTGGGATCAGCGAGAGTGGAAATGTTGTGACATGGCTGCCTGTGCTGAGCAAAGCTTTTAGTCGTCTTGGCATTCCACTCCCTTCATATAGGAGTAAGTCAAGAATTGGTCTATCTTGGAACAGTGGATACACCTCTTTGTCTACGCCATAGCAGTCTAGATTATTACAGTCGCAATCTGTATCATGCACCATTCTTAGAATTAAGAATCAATCGGTGAGACACTGGTTTTTCTGTGCTAGGCTCCTCAGGAATGGTTGCCAACTACTGTGGCTTTTTTGGTGGTGTTTTTTCTTTTGAGAAAAGTACAACCTGTTCTGAAGGCATGAGAACTATGCTTTCACCTTGGTCCAATTTTACTCTCAATGATTTGTTTATTTCCGCAAGCTCAAAGTTCGTGGACTGAGCCTTGCACAACTTACACCAATATCTGGACGATTTGTGGAAAGCACTGCGTAGTTGCATCTTCACTGCCTTAGTTTTATTTGCTAATTTTTTCATCTCAGTTGCAGAATTTCTCTTTCCTCGTGTTTTTAGCCAATATCTCCTACCGTAAAAGCAGAGGAGAGGAGAACAAGGCGAGAGAGCAAGCTGTGACAAAAACACAGCAAAGCAGCAGAGGGGCTCATGATAGTATTGTAAAAAAGGGCCGGGGAGAGGGCGCCGGGCTTGAAACGAAAGGCGCTGCAACACCCCTCATCACTGAGCCAACCAGTCCTTTTATACACCTACTTTTAAAAAAGAAACAAGCAACAAATCACCCCCCACCACATACACCCAACCCCCAACCCCACGCGGCGGCCCTCTCCACTCCTTCTCTCCCCTCCTCTTCTCCTCAGTTTCTAGTTTCAAGTTTCATGCAGGGCTCCAACGGCAACATCCCCATCACAACTCGCAGGCATTACATGCCTACTCCGAACATAGCAGTTGGAGGTAAAGGCTTTACCCTATTCCCACATTTAAAAAATCCAATTGAAATTGCCAGGAATGGTGGCGCTAGAATCGGAACTGTTCGCATCTACCTTTACGGTGGATCCAAAGGAAGGCGTTGGGAAGATCCTCAATCGGATTGTCCCCTACTCCTGCAGAATGGTCTCCGTCACGCACACTGTGCTCTGCTCCGAGTTCATCTCGCAGATCAGCACCCATTCCAAGCTCATCAACAACCGTTCACCCTATTATTTTTTAATCCATTGCTCATAAATTCGTCAAATACAGTCCTCTACGCATCCTCCACCATGTCGGAGAAAGCCTTCAACCTCCACTTCAAGTCTACCATCAGCGAATGCATCTACGGCACCTACGGCCTCTACAACTTCATGCTCAGAGACCGCCTACACGTCTTGACTGCCCAGCAACGCAGCCTCAAACTCGACCCGGCCTTCACCCCATTTCTCGTTCATTTCAATTTCATTACATTTGTCTTTCTCATTGCAAAGTGAGTTAAATTATCAAAATTGTAGAAATTACAAAAATCGGAAAAGCTTAAAAACAAATACAACTGTTTCTAGAACGAGGTGCTGGACAAGACGCCTGTCTGGGGGATGAAAGTGGTGCACAAGCCTCTGTTGGCGACGGGGGAGAAGAAGGCCACCGGCCAACGAGACGCCCTCACCACCGGCCTCCTCAACCGCGCCTGCGCCCTCATCCGCCCCATCCTCCTGGCCTCCAACAATGACCCAGAGCAGCGGCACTACATCCGCGAGCACCTGCGGGCCTTGCACTGGGGCCATGAAATCTTCCAGGAGGTTCATTTTCACCACTATCCTAGCTCCTTACATTCAAAAAATAATGCAATCGCAGTCTCACTCATCATCTTATACTGCTCAAAGCTATGTATAAATTTGACGCATTTCAGTGTGAGGTGAAGAGAGCGCAGGTGCTTTGTCAGCTGACGAAGGCAGGCCACTTCCACGCATACGAACGGACGACCGTGGCCATGAAAGAGGCGGACCTCTGGAATCCAATCGGCTCCAATTTCTACCATCTGCACAGCCTCAACTTCCTCGGTTCATGAACCAACATATTTGCTCATAAATTTAAATCTAAACGGGCACAGGATGGCCAAGAATTGGAGGAGGAAGTTGTGGTCACCTAAGTCTAGTCAATCTCTAGTCGTCCATTTTCAGTTATTTGTTAGGCCATTTTCTCTGAACATTCCAGACTCTGCAGGGCTGCGTCCCTTTATGGCTGTGCACGTAGTTTGGATGCTGCTACTAATCTGTTCTCATGCCTTCACAGAGGATTGCCCAGCAGCTTATTGCCTACTTGTTGTTGCATCAACTTGTTGCGCCTATTATTACGGGTTCCCGACTTCACTTTTGCTGCCTAGCAGAGCTTATTGCCTACTTGTTGTTGCCTAGCAACTTGCCTTTTTGTTATCGCCTAGCGACTTTTTGCGCCTATTTTGCTGAGAACTCAGATTCTATTGAATTTACAGGCATCTTGCATAATTGTTCTGGTGCTCATTTGCCAAAGACAAAGATGCCAACTATCTCACGATCAATACATGATCACAATAAGGCCACAGTCAATCAAGGCCACAGTGCTCAAGGCCACAATCGCAATAAATGAGGTAGAAAAAAGGATGGCAATCCCTCCTACACATACATCAAATAATAATAAATTAGTCGGGTTGTAATAAGTAATTGGTGGGCAACCCGTCGTACATTAGTACTTTTACCCTTGGTGTCTGGCGGGTCTCCCTTGGCAAGGCGCTGAATCTCCTGGGACTGGAGGGTGAAGAGGTTGTCTCAGAACTTGAAGCTGGCAAAGCCACTGGGCTGGAAGAGGGAGTTGAGGCCAGGGAAGCAGAAGATGTCCTGGCAGGTGCTGCAGGTAAAGTGGCACTTGCTGTGGCCCTTGGGACCTCCTTGGCAGCTGGTGCAGCAGAACTCGAGGCTGGGGAGGGCTTTGGAGAGGCCTAGAGGAGTGGGAGAGGACATCTTTGGGTGGGCTGGGCGCTGGAGGCCTGGTACTTGAGGCTGGTGCAGAGGGGCTTGAGCTGGGAGGCCTGGAGCTTGGAGCTGAGGGGCCTGGAGCTGGAGTTTGGTGCTGGTGCCTGGAGCTGGAGGAGCCCTGGGTGGTGGGGGATTGCCTCAGCAGTGTCCCCCTAGAGCTTGAGGTTCTTGGACTCCAGGCCACTGGACTTGGGATGGCAAGAGTACAGAGCCCTTTGGTAAAAAACCCTAATTTTAGAATTTCTGCTTTGGATGTATACAGATTGGCGTAAGGTTGTTTTAAAAGCATGAAATAAAAGTAGATGATGTGAAAATAAAAAAAAATTTAATCAAATTTAACACATTTTAATGGTACAGGCTCCAAATTGAGGTATGTGGTGGTGTCCTCAATGCTCTGCCTTGTCTATTTGCTCCTCTCTCTTCTGGCTCCTTTGTCTCTCTGAATATGTTGGGTAATAACTAACGCAAAAGCAAGTGAAAAGCAAGTCAAACTCACTAAAACACAAGACAGATGCACTAAAAAGAACCTTGCAATTTCCCTATAAACTCCACTAAAACATTAGAAGCAAACACCACAAATCTACATCACCAAAGTTTGCATTTGGGTATAGGGTAAGATGAGGTGATGAAATGGTGTGTGTGGGCACAAGGTGAAGCAAAAGTGGAGGAAAAGGCAAGGCCCAGAGTAGGTAAGAGTGCAGGGTCTGTGGGAGAGAGAGTGGACACTGGGTGAGAACGTTCTAGAAAGGCGGGATAAGCATCCCCTTGGTTTCAAACTGAGATACCTACTTGGAGGCAAGAAACACAGGCCTCCTAGAGAGAAGACAGACTACGATAAGAGGAACTTGGCTCAGACTTCTGAGCGCTTGCGCGACAGCTTTAAAGGTGTCCTGGAGGGCAGAGTTCATGCGCTGCAGTCATCTGAGGTTGTCCATGGCGTCATTGATCTTCTTGGCCTCCTTGTGATTGAGGATATGGTTGTTTTTGTGGAAGGACTCTAGGCACTTCTGGACCATGCGCTTGTCCCTGTTGATGGCGTTAAGGTCGTCTGGGCCTGGAGCTGGTTCTTGTTGGCCTGCTCCTTCTGTGCCTTGGCATCCATCAGCTTCTGCTGCAGCTTCATGCATGTTGTTTCCAAAGTCCTGATTTTTACCTCCGAACCCAAGCACTTCCTTTGGACTAAAAGTGCCATTTGAGCTTGAAGTGAAGTGAGCTAGCAACTGATGGCAGAATCTTGATGCAATACTCTAGATCTAAAATGTTGGCGTCTCTCCTCTTGACTTGCGCTATGAGATTAGTGCAAGTCTTCTCCAGTTTTGCTATCTTGGCGGAGCCTGATAGCAGGTAGGCTGGAGAACTCAAGTAGGCTGGGTCTCAGTACCTTGCCCTTCAGAGGAGGGGCAGGCAATGCAAATGAAGGGAGCAAAGGTGACTCTGGTTGGCGTTTTTGCTTATGTGGCCAGGGTAAGGGTGGGTGATGGTGAAAGTAAGGATCTGGTTGATGCACTGGTATCCATTCTCACTGGAGAGGGTACCGCAGTTCAGGTCTTCGGCAGCAGATAGGCATGGGGGAGGGGGTCCCCCGCTTGGGGGGCCGGTACACCTCCATTGGGGGGATCCCATGGGGGGGAAACTAGGCATCAGCCCCCTTTCCCAACTCTTCTCCAACTCCTATGCTGCCGCTGCCAGCAAAGGTCTCCGCCACTACCCTCCCACTCTCTCCTCCCAGCTGGCTAATGCTGGCCAGGAGAGCTAGGAACTCTCTGAACTGCGACAATCCTGCATCATCCGTGGTCTGCCCTACAGCTCCAAAGAAGACACCACTGCTCTCTGCCAACAGATCATCAATGACCTGAAACTTAAACCCATTGTCCGAATTAAAAAAGCCTTTTGGCTGCCCCAAAAGACCATCCCCTCTGTTCCACCCGCCCCTCCCTCTCCACCACTGATCAAACTCTCCCTTCTGTCCGAATCCATGCAGCACGCCCTCCTCTCCGCCGCCCCCCTGCTCAAGGACAAACCCGCCTTCTCTTTCACCTTCATCCGCGAGGTCCGGCCCAAGGAGGAGCTGTTCTGACCTTCATCCAGCGTTGCTCAGCCTTCTCCGTTGAGGCCACCGACCCAAACATCCAGTTCAAGGTGGACTACCACTCCAAGGATTTCCGCATCTTCCGCATCTCCGGCGCCATCCGGGACAAGGACTGGTCTGACAGCCCACCCGCCGGCCCCTCCACAGCCCCCAACCCAAGCCTGCACTCATTCCCCTGCTTCAAGTCCTTCGGCGACAAGGCCTGATCATCCATCATCGCTGATGGACTTCATCACCTCAACCTTCACTTCCCCCTCCTTTCTCCCCTCACCAACTCAGCCTGGAAAGTGATTGATTGTTTTGCTTGTTGAATGAAAAATTGAGGTGACATTGCATTTATTACGATAACATATTTATTTATATAGCATTGAAATATCAAAATAGAGTTTCAGAGCAAGCTAATCTTCTTCTCCTTGTTCGTCACACATGGTCTTACTGGACCGTCACACTTTTTAGGATTTTGGAGGGGGTTATGTGGAGGTGAGAAAGGGGAAGGTGAGGTGACTTTGTTAGAGGAGGCAAGGGTGCCTCGCTGAGGAGGGTTTACTAGGCTAAGGAAAAATATTAAAAATATTAATTATTTATTATTAATTATAATTATTATTAATTATTAATTAAATAAGATATTAAATGTATTAAATTAAATTTATTAATTATTGATTATTATTATTAATTATTAATTAAATAAAATATTAAATGTATTAAATTAAAATTTATTAATTATTGATTATTATTATTAATTATTAATTAAATAAAATATTAAATGTATTAAATTAAATTTAAATATATTACATTATATTAAATAATTAATTATATTAAATTGATAAATAAATTAATTATTGATTATTATTATTAATTATTAATTAAATAAAATATTAAATGTATTAAATTGGAGGATTAAATAGGATTTTTGGAGGGGGTTTTGTGGAGGTGAGAAAGGGGAAGGTGAGGTGACTTTGTTAGAGGAGGGTTTACTAGGCTAAGGAAAAATATTAAAAATATTAATTATTTATTATTAATTATAATTATTATTAATTATTAATTAAATAAGATATTAAATGTATTAAATTAAATTTATTAATTATTGATTATTATTATTAATTATTAATTAAATAAAATATTAAATGTATTAAATTAAAATTTATTAATTATTGATTATTATTATTAATTATTAATTAAATAAAATATTAAATGTATTAAATTAAATTTAAATATATTACATTATATTAAATAATTAATTATATTAAATTGATAAATAAATTAATTATTGATTATTATTATTAATTATTAATTAAATAAAAATATTAAATGTATTAAATTAAATTTAAATATCTTACATTATATTAAATAATTAATTATATTATATTGAAAAATATTAAATAATTAATTATGTTAAACCTATTAATATAAAAGCAAGCCTCACAGAGACAGTAGTTATAAATACATTTTGGCTTGGTGCCAAGTTGGTTCGGAAGGCTTATTAAAATATAATAAATAATTATATTAAATTGATGATTATAGCAGCGGAAGGAGGAAAAATCAAGCGAGCTTATCCGGCGAGCGGTGCTTGGGCTGCTGAAACGGGTTTTGGTTCTTGTCCTCCTCCCCTTTTCCCTCAGCCAAATCGATCAAGTGATATTCCAATTGTCTGTTGCGAATCGATTCTATTCGAGCAAAATGACGATGACAATATGACATTGATGTTCAAACAAAAATTTACAAACAAAAATTTACAAACATGAAAGGTAATGGTCATTAAAGGAAAGCAAAAGCAAGTTGTAAATGCGTTGCATATAAAAGCACTAATCTAAACGGCTGGTGAGAATCGGGGGCGCTCCTTGTTTAACATGGCTTATTAAAAAAGTTGTCATGGAAAGATTTATATATCATGGAAAGATAGATTTCTAGATTTCTATTTAGACCTGGGGGGAGGGGAGAGGAAGAGTGGGAGGAGGGGGGAAAGTAGTTTTTGCGGGCTTCTTATCTGAGAAACTAGTTTTTGCGGGAGGTTACATAGGCGAACATGAAAAGGGCTATAAAAACAAAAACGGCAAGGGCGAACAGTTTGAGGTATTTGCAGGGAGAGGATGGGCGCTGCCAGTGCTGGTCGTTGTTGGGCTGGGCGGTGCGTGGGCGGGCGGCGACAGGTCTGGCCTCTTGAGCAGGCCTCTCCTGTAATGGAGGTCCCAGGCTCTTTTTAGCAACCGAGGCAAGGACAACTAAAAAAGGACCTTGTAGCGGAGCGAGCCCATCTTGCAGAAGTTGTAGGCCGGACGCCGACGAGAGGCCACCATAGTTTGAGCTTGGCAGGTTTTGGTGCTAAAACGCAAAAATTTGATTGCAGTTTGATAGCAAAGGAATTTGTAAATTGCTGATAGCAGAAGAATCAAAGTCAGACATTCATCTCATATGACTTGGGAAGCGCCAAGTTTGGGGCAGTGGCATAAAACCGACACCTTTTGCATCTGAAGGACGCTCCCACCTACCATTCTTAGCGGAGGGAACATCTCCTTGGATCAAAGTCAGACATTCATCTCCCTTTCACTTGGGAAGCGCCAAGTTTGGGGCAGTGCCATAAAACCGACACCTTTTGCATCTGAAGGACGCTCCCACCTACCATTCTTAGCGGAGGGAACATCTCCTAGAGGGACACAGTGTCATAAAACGGCCACCTTTTTGCACCTGAAGGATGTTCTTTGGCCAGCCACAATTCATTTTAAACACCAATCTTGATTTTAAAGAAAATTTGGAAAAATAGTTTGAAAAACATTATTACAAATATCTTTTTGAATTATCAAATATACACAAACTTTAATCGTTTGATACACAAGCAAATTAGCTTAAAAGAGCAAATAAGGCTTTAAAAAATTAGTCGCAATATTCAAGCTTCACAAAGTCGTTGGTAGCAGCTACAGAAGGCCAAGCAAAGAGATGGAGTGGATGTGGACCGAGTTCGATCCGATTACTCTGCAGCCATCACCTCGCCCTCCGGCTAGCTACCGCCGCTATGTCCGACGCTGGCAGGCTTGGATGGACAGCTGCAAGCATGACATTCCATGGGGCTCAGGACAATTCGGCTCTGGCTTTGGCTATCAAGAACTATTTGGAACGTTTACTGGGTGATAAAATGCTCCAACTTATAAATGCAGCAACTGAATTGTCTGAAAAGCTCTATAAACGCAGCAGTCAACTGGAAAGCAAAACAGTACAATTGTTATCATTAACAATTAAAAAACCATAAAATTGTTAAAATTATTGTATTGACTACATTTTTAAAAAACAGTTTGAAATTAGCATAGTTATTGAGGCATTGGCTAGTCGTTTCTTGCTTTTGACAAACTGTTGGGGTTTTGGGGGATCTCAAACCTGCGCATATAGTCTGATGGCTATCTAGGCAGATACAAACCAAAACAAGGCCCCAAAGCACTCACGAACAGAACATTGCATCGAATTCTGACCCAAGCTCTAAGATGCCGCACTTTGACTTGGTGGACAAGAATGGGATCTTCTTTCCAACTTCCGACGACGAACTGAAGCCTCCCCAGCGTCAAACAGCGCGCCGTTCCACACCCTTTCCTCCTCGGCCTCCACCTCGCCCGGTATTGTTTTAGCTGTTTAGCTCTAGGCTTGGTCTCTTTTGCATGATTCTATCCATATTTGTATCCAATGTGAGCCACTTTTGGAGGACAAAAGCGAAGAAGAAGAGCCCAAGAAGGACAACGGGAGCGGTGGCAGTGGAGGGACGGGCGGAAGCGGGATGAGCGGTGGAGGAGCGGGCGGCATCACCGCATAGTGTTCCAATGTCACTCTTTCGTTTTGTTGTTTTTGATCCAGTGGTTTAGAGGGTCAAGATAAATAGTGCATTGTTGCTTGCATAGGCAAAAACTATGCATTGCACTTTCTTCTACAACTTTTGAGCCAGGTTAGCAAATTTCAACTTGCTAATCATCCTGGTCAGGATTAGAGCTGGTGGCAGCACTTTGTTTGCGCTCAAAGCAGTCGTTATAGACTGCTAAAAGTTGCTGTTCGCAGGCCATTGCACCCAAGGAGTTTATGTTTCACTCACAATGCAAGAGCACTCACGGCTCCCACAAAGTAATTCCTTTTTTCCAAAACGAATTTTCAATATAAATGATACATTCTGTTTAATGTGAATGGCACAGAAATTGCACATTGAAGACTTGTAAACAAAAATATAGAAAAATGTAAAACGTGAATGGCAAGATTTTACAGAAATTGCACATTTGAAGACTTGAGCACATTTGATTGGCAGGAAAATGGCAGGAAATCGTATTTACATGAATGGCTTGAAGGCCTTGGAGACTTGATTTCCATCAATGTTGAAAGTAGAAATGGAAAGAGGGGAGCGCTTTTGAGGAGGCTTGATAATTTTGCGCGATAAATCGAGGCTCTGGTTTTCCAGAGTAGGTGAATAGGAGGTTTGAGGGAGGATGGGTGGGAACGTGAAAAGGTTCGCGGGAGGTGGGCAAGTGGGTGGAGGGCCAGTGGGCGGGCAGGGCATGATTGGCGGTGGAGGCGTAGGAAGCTGCAGGTTGGCTCCCGGCACCCATTCCAGGAAAATGTAGCCCCACACCGTCGGGTTCAGCAGAAAGTTGGGAATCTGAAATTCACCATAAAGAAAGGTTTGAGAACAGGAGTGCAGTGTGTGCGTGCCTCGGCGGAGACGAGGTCCAGCGTCGCTTTGCTCAGATTGCGCCCCGTAAAGCTAAGCACAAAGCTGGCAAAGATGTCGCGCGTTATCTTTTGCCGTAAGAAATCCTGTAGCCAAAAATTCTAAACCTGCTTTTGTTGGTAAAGAAACGATGAGGAAATAAAAACCTGCATCATGGTGCGCATGTGCTTGTGTGGATCGCCAATGTACACCTCGGCCATCCAAAGAAGCAGTTGGAGCTTGCGTCCGGCAGCGAATGTGCATTCCCAAATGCGAGCGCTGCAAAGCAATTTGCAAAATCAAACTGAAATTGAAATGGGCTCCAAATATAAGGGCTACTTGAAAACTTGGGTGGCAAACATGGCATCGTGAACGGACTTGGTGTCTTTGGTTGAAACAAGTTGAAGCAAAAAGCAAAGTTGCTCCGTAAAAATATTTTGAACCAGCTTTTTCTGGTAAAATATAATTGACAATCGGAAAATGACAATTGGATTGACAATTGGAACAAGAAAATTGTTTATTGCATAAACAAAAATGCAATACAAAATACACACTTTTTAAAAACAAATGTACATGAAAATGCTTTTCCAAGTAACAGCCTTAAAAACGCAGTTTTTTTGGGTCATTTGAACATGTACAAGTTGGTTCTTTAAGCAACAGCCATAATTTTTTTTGGAATTTATTTTTTAAATTTTTGACCGCAGTCGTATTGTCACTCTGCTATTTAGGAAAACTGTTGTCCTCATATATATATATATATATATATATAGGTATCTAAAAATGCTGTAGACAAGTAAATTGGACAAATTGGTACAAATTTTTTATTTTTCTAAAAGGTGATGTATGTTAATAAAAAGTCTATTTTTAAAGATTTGAAAGTAGACACAAAATTTGAACATTTGAAACATTACTTTTGGGTAGAAAATTTTGAAAATGGGAAAAGCTCAAATCTCAACTGATTTTGCAAAAAACTTATTCTTAAAGGTATTTAAATTTTAAAAAAAGATTTAAATGAATAAGACAGACCAAATTTTTGGGGTACACTTTAAAAGGTTCAATTCTGAACAAATTTTGACAAATATTGTTCATGAAAGGAAATAAATTTTTAGGACATTCTAAAAGGGTAGAATTTGGGTGTTAAGAGCTCCGCGGTCATCGATTTCGGTCTGCACTATATACTAGTTTGGATATTTTTCCAAGTTTTCCTTTCCAACTCTTTCTCAACTAGACAGTTTTTAGATTTTTACGGCTGTTGCTTAGATAATACCGCCAAATCCTTGCGGAACAGTATCAAAAGCCCCGCCGGACAGGTAGGCAAACGAGGAGGACATGACGCCTTCACCGTCCTCCTCGGAGGTGCTTTCGTTGCAGTACGAGGAACAGCAGTCTGTGCTTGAGCCCGACTCTGTCTCGTCCGTTTCTTCATCCTCGGCCTCCTCCTCATTCTTGGTCTCCTCCTCCTCCAAATCAGAGTCATTTCAGAATTTTAGCCTATGACTTGTTTGTCCTAACCATGTGGATGTCGCCCAAAGGTTCCAACTCCCATGACCAGACATTGTCAGCTAGCACCACCAGCTGCATGGCTGGAGAGGGCGGCGGGGTGAGGATCTGGAAGCTGTTTGGTTCCTGGTTGAGAACTGGAGCATTGTCGTCCTTTTCCTCCTTCTTCTCCTTCTTCTCCTTCTTCTCCTCTTCTTCGTATCGTCTAAGTTTGCATGCACACGCAGCGTGAGCACACAAAACCAAACAAATTGCTCAAAAGAGGCACATTTACATACTGCAAGTCATTAGTGCTTAGTGACAAATTGAATATGCTCGCCCTTCGTATCTTGCCCTTTGCCCTTGGAGCGCTGGGAGCGACGAAGAGCTGTGAGGATCGCTCAGGTTTTCGGCGCAAGGGCCTCGGCTGCTCTGAGCTGGCTGCGCTGGGCGTCTGCGACCGCGTGGGCGTCGCCAATCTCTGTCCCGCCTCCTGCAGGTTCCCACTTCATTCCTTCCACCCATCTCCACCACCTACATCTTTGCTCTCCCAGCTACTGCGACTTGCTGGAGGGCAAGCGGCGGCTGCACCGTGAAGACCTTGAGAAAAGCCAGAGTAGAAAGCTGGCCAAAGCCGACCCCGTCTACCTGGCCTGCTGCCTGGACAAGGCTCCTCCTCTCCATCCTGTCCTCAGAGATGTAGGGGCCTTGGCTGGTGCAGGGTATGCGGAAGGACTGCGCGGCCATGTGCCACTACTCCGCCACGGGGATGGACTACGTGCGCAACTTCCAGCACTGCATGGGCTACGCCGCCTCCATGATGGGCTGCGCCACCGGCGGCCGGGATGCCAGCGCTTGCTGCCTGGTTTCACTCTAGGAGATAGGCGGTGTAGAGAGTGGAGAGCATTTGGAAGTTTGCAGTGGCGTGGGGTGTCGTCGGAATGTGCGGCGCTATTCTGCGACGGGCGGCGAAGTGAGGGATTGAAGCTGGACCTGAGCATGGCCGTCTGCCTCCGCTACACTCCCGACATCCTCGCCTGCCATTTGCACAACAACATACACTGATATTACCTCGTTCTATACAACTACCATTGCTGACAAATGCCATTTTAGACTAGAAAGTGCATACATGATAGCTTGCAGATTAATTAGACATTTTAAAAAACAAATCGAAGATTGGCCTTATTTATGAGACCATGGGCAAAAAATTAGATAAGACTGCCTTTAAAGAACAAACGACCTAATTTACACCATCCTGAAATCTGGCTTTTATGTGCAAAATATTCGTTTGGGGTAGTATATCTTAGAAGCATATCGGGATACACTGAAAACATGTGCACAGTTGTTAGCTATAAAGATTGACGCAGCATTTGGAAATCATTCAGAATAAATACCCTTCTGCACTCACTAAACCTACAAACGGGACTCCCAGCACCAACTAATGAGCCTGGCTGGAAGACTCGCCTCTGCTCTTGATTGATAGGTGAAACTAGTACGAGAAGTTACATAATCGAAGTTATTCATTAACTTCCACCAAACTAGCTCACACACTGCCAATACGATACCTGATTTCACATTGTGAAATTCACAAAACACAGCTGGTACATATCCAAATTGGTCTCTGACCAATTTTATTTCATACCAAGACCAACTGCCACCCTCCTGTGATAATTCTTTTCAATAAGCTAGGCCGCACTACAATTGGAATAAGCCAAGAATAACCTAAAAACAAAACAGCATAAAGTAGTTTACTCAATTATTTCAATTCTGACTCAAAATTTTTGGGAAAAAATCCTCAAATTACTGTGTTGTAGCATAGAAAATGATAGAAAAAAAATTCATTAAAAATTCAATTTATATTTTCATCATTTCTCCGCTTATCACAGTGGCTGCAAATAGGTATAATCAAAATTGGGGGGTAAAACTGGAGAAAATCGATCCACTGCAAACGGCGCAGCCCAAAAACTGGGCTTATGACCAGAATCCCCCCAAGGCTTCTACCCCCCTCAAAATTCTACCCCCCCCCACGTAAGTATCCCCCCCACGTAATTATCCCCCCATAAGGCTTCGCAAGCGAAGCCTATGCAATTGCCACTATACAAATTCGTTTGACTAAGCCTAAGCCTTTTTTAGAATCAGTATACCTAGTATACAAGGTATTCTTGGCTGTTGCCAAGATGCGCGGCCTTACCTCAAGACACCACCAAGATAAAAATTCATGGCAAAATTCAAAAGATTTCAATGAAAAGCCACGAAATATGTATTTTTAAATTTTTGAATCATCAAAATTTTGGGTTTTTCACTATAAATCGGGAAATATAAAAAATTTCATAATTTCCTTTTGCCAGCTTCAAGATATCACTTTCACGGACGTACATACCAAAAATCAGCTAATTTCATTGAAAAACCATGGAATTATGCATGTTCAAATTTTTGAAACATCAAGATTTTGGGTTTTGACTATAAATCAATAAATAATAAAAATTTCGAAAATTCCTTTCGCAAGCTTCAAGATATTACTTTGACGGACGTACCTGCCAAAATTCAGCTAATTTCATTGAAAAACTAATGATTTATGATTTTTCGTATTTTGAAACATCAAAAAATTGAGTTTTGGGCGAAATTCAAAAAATTACGCCAAGCGCCAAAAATGGTCCCGAGGCACCGCCTAGGCGGACCTTCATGCAAAAAATCAGCCAATTTCGTTGAAAAACCGAGGAGTACGGGCCTGGGACACACACATATATATATGCGGAAATACGGACGCAAAAATGGGGTAACTGCTTAAGCTGGCCTTGGCCGCCCGCCGCTTCGGGCAGGGCGCCAGAGCTCCTCCGGCCTCCGGGCACGGGTGCTACGGCCTCCAGAGCTCTGACTGCCCTGCCCTTCGCGGCAGGCGGCCTGCGGCCGCTCAAAAATAGCATAGCCTAGTAAACAAGGTATTCTCGGCTGTTGCCAAGATGCGCGGCCTTTTACTAAGTAATAAGCTCATGCTTCGTTGCTAAATTTTCCAAATGCTATGCCTTCTAATCCAATAATACGGCTGACCATAATAACCAGTGAATTTATGCTTGTTCAATTTTTTTTTCAAAATTTATGATTGTTCAAATTTTTGAAACATCAAGATTTGAGGTTTTTGGCCATACATCGACATATAATAAATATTCTTCACAAATCCCTTTTAACAGCTTCAAGGTACCGCCTCAACAAACGTACCTGCCAATATTTAGCTGATTTTATTGAAAAACCAGCGATTAATGGATGTTCAAATTTTTGAAACATCGATATTTTGGATTTTTGCCCATAAATCAATAATCAACTTCAAGATGTCATCATGACAGACGTACAAGCCAAAATTCAACTGATTTCATTGAAAAACACTGGATTTATGGATGTTTGAATTTTTCAAACATCAAGATTTTAGGTTTTTGTTCATAAATCGGGAAATAATAAAAATTTTCAAAATTCCTTAAAGCAGTTTCAAGATATCACCACGACAGGGGTATAAGCCAAAACTCAACTGATTTTATTGAAAAACCATGGTTTTATGCATGTTCAAATTTTTGAAACATCAAGATTTTGGTTTTTTGACTATAAATCAAGAAATAATAAATATTTCAAAAATTCCTTTTGCCAGCTTCGAAATGTAACTTAGACGGACGCATCTGCCAAAAATTAGCTAATACCATTGAAAAACCAGTGATTTGAGATTTTTTGTATTTTGAAACATCAAAATATTGAGTTTTGGGCGAAAATCTAAAAATTATGCCAAGCACCAAAAATGGTCCCGAGGCACCGCCTAGGCGGACCTTCATGCAAAAAATTAGCCAATTTCGTTGAAAAACCGCGGAGTACGGGCATGGCACACACATATATATATATGCGGACAGACGGACGCAAAAATGGGGTAACTGCTTAAGCTGGCCTTGGCCGCCCGCCGCTTCGGGCAGGGCGCCAGAGCTCCTCCGGCCTCCGGGCACGGGTGCTACGGCCCCTACGTTTCGCCTAGCATGCTTCGCATGCTAGGCTACGCTCCGGGGCCTCCGCACCCATGCCCTCCGGCCTCCGGAGCTCTGACTGCCCTGCCCTCCGCGGCAGGCGGCCTTCGGCCGCGCAAAAATTGGGGGGGGGGGGGGGCAAAACTCTTGGGGGGGGGCAAAACTCTTGGGGGGGGGGCAAACCTCTTGGTTGGTTCTTGGTTGTTGAAAAACGGGTTTGGTTGGCCGGTAGAAGCCTTGGGGGGCGGGGATTCTGGTCATAAGCCAAAAACTGTCCATAATGGTCATTTTTGATGATTTTTGGAGGTTTATCACGCTTTTTTATAAATTTTAAACTTTTTCCGCAATTGGAACCCTGATTTTTGAACTCTGCGAAATCTTAAAGTTGCTAATAACTCAAGTGATTCTTAACCGATTTCTAAGATTTGATCACCATTCGAACAGTCTCGACGAGATCAAAACTTTTATTGATATGACTTTTCGCTACAAACAAAAAACTGGTGCGTGATTTTAGAAAATCGTATTTTTAATGATTTTGAAAGTGGTTTTTAAAAATTTGAGAATTTTTTGGGCCGAAAAGAATCGGCACAAGTGTCACAAGTTTTACCCATAGTCACAAGTGGTTGGGTCAAACAAAGATGGGTATTGAGGCTTTGAATTTGGGTATCATGTTTCAGCCCTATTTTCTCACTATAAAATATTTATCCTAAGTTGTATTCCGTCTATGTTGAGCTGTGTGGTTTTTTGTTCGAGTTCATTTTTGTTCATTTTTCCCATAAATATGACCTATGTTTTAACATAAGGCTAAAATATGATGGTAACAGGAAAACTTGGTACAGTGGAAAACTTGGTACAGGGAAAACTTGGTACAGTGGAAAACTTGGTACAGTGGAAAACTTGGTACAGCGAAAACTTGGTACAGGGAAAACTTGGTACAGTGGAAAACTTGGTACAGGGAAAACTTGGTACAGCAGATAAATTGTATACTATTAAACTGGCTTGGCTAATTGTACTTGGCTAATTGTACTTGGAGTGGGAGAGAGCTTGCAGGATGCTGGTAATATGCAGCATGGTGAGGCAGGTAGAAGCATAGACTGCAGAACATGCAAGAGCTGGTAAGGGATTTTTTCTAGTGGGAATGACAGCTGATATTTTGCAGTATTTTGGTCAACACCCTTACCAGCTCGGTATATGCCCTGGCTTTGAGCAAAGAAAATGACTCACCAACCTTGAAGTCTCTGCAATGTGGGCTATTCTAGAAAATTTTCACATCTAACTTAAACTAGGCAATCTTTGAACTGCACCAATTATTCAGCTGTACCAAGTTTTCGACTGTACCAAGTTTTCCACTGTACCAAGTATTCCTTGTACCAAGGTTTTCCTGTACCAAGTTTTCGCTGTACCAAGTTTTCCACTGTACCAAGTTTTCCCTGTACCAAGTTTTCCACTGTACCAAGTTTTCCCTGTACCAAGTTTTCATGTAACCAAATATGATGACCCAAATTCAAAGTTTATTATTTCTTAATGCCTGTCAAATCTTAGAAATCGGATAAGAATCACTGGAGTTTAGCAACTAATTATTTAGCCATATTCAAAATCTCAAAAATTCGCTAAAATCGAATGTCTTATAACTTTGGATAGTTTTAAACAAATATATAAAAAAGGGGGAGAATAAAAATGGATGAAAACCCTCAAGAAACAGTCCAGCGACCTTTTCTATGGATTCATAGCATTCTCCATCTGGGAAAAGGTACCATTAACCATTAATCAATCCATCTGGGAAAAGGTCGCTGTACCTAGACACCAGTATTTCAAGTTCTTTCGAGGTTGAACCTACTTTCATGCAAAACTTCAACTCTAGTTTATTGTGGGCTGGAGTCAGTCATACGCTTGGTCATAATAATATTGTACTTGGATTGTGATTTTCCACAAAACTAATTTATGGTTGAGCTCAAAATTTAGTTGGCGGCTCGAGGAAGTGTCAAGAATAAGACTAATGGCCACTGGGCTGGTAAAGATGAGGCATAGTGCAAAATAGAAAAGTAAAAGCATTCTGCGTCACTGTGCTGGCTTCACAGCAGCCTTCAGTTCCTCCAGTTTGTCCAGAATCTTCAACAGTAAGCAAGAGTTTCTATGCAGTAAAGAAGAGAAGGCAAGGCACCTGAGCTGTGGTCCTGTAGAGTAGGCTCTCGATGTGGATGAGTTTGCTCTCAAGGCCGTTGATGCGAAGAGCGTTCTGGTCGAAGCGGGCATAGAGGAGATCCAAGGTGGCGACGGGGGCTTGGCTGCTGCTGACGGCCATGCTGAAGGGCGGTTGGGCTATCGGGGCGGGCTGGAACTGCTGCTGGAAGTAGGCGCTGGGCTGGAACTGCTGCTGCTGACCGCCTCCGTCGCTGTCCATTTCACACACTCTTCCACCACCTCCAACGGCATAGACTGGGCTCACCTGGTGAGGAAGGGCTGCTGTTGAGGGTAGAGGGGACTAGGAGGAGGCGGCAGGAAGGCAGGCAAGGGCATGACTGAGGTAAGCCCGCCTTGAGCCGTGGAGGCTGGCTGGGGAGAGCTCTGCACTCCACCTCCACCACCTCCGTCGCTGCTAAATTTGTCATGCTGGCTGATTTGTGGAAAGAAATATTCTTTTTGCAAAGGACTCAGGAAAAAGCAGGAAAAAAGTGAACCCTTGCATAAAGTGAGGCCGGCGCTGCGGAGTTTGTAGCATGGCGGAGGGTGGAGGGGGCATGAGCTGATCTGTGGAAGGGAAGAGTTGGGCTGAGGGAAGTCGGAGGTCGGTAGGAGGCTGCCCGATGAAGCTGGCGTCGGACGGGGGCTCGGGAATGAGGTCGTTCCAGGCTTTCAGCAAGTCCGTGGCGGTCAAGATGGGCGAGCGCATCTTGTCCAGAAACCCTTGCGGTAGCTCGTCCACCTCAAAGCCGCATTTCTTTCACCGAGGGAGTAAGTAGAGGAGTAGAGAGAGACAAGTGGGAGGCGCGAGATGCTTGGGCAGTTTTCGGCGTGTACGGTGAGAGGAACGTAGGCCTGGAACTTCTTTTCACAAACGCATGTCCAGCGCTCCAGGCGTTGCCGACGGCGCTTCTGTGGAGTTGCTTCGGCGGGATCCAAGGGCTCCTCCTTCACCGCCTCCATCACTTCCGCCTCACACATTTACACACATGCCTCCATGCCTCAATAACGAGAAGAAGTAGAACAAGACCTTCATGACTTTAGCTTGGTTGAAAGTGAGGCAGCGACGAATGCCGAGAAAGAGGAAGTGATAGACGCGAAGTGGGCCGCGGTGGAGATAGTCACGCAGCTCCCAGATGTGACTCAGGTAGTCCTCGGGCAGTGCCACGTCAGGCTCTACCTTCTCTGCGTACAGCTGCTTGAAGGTTGACTTCGTTATCTTCTCCGCCACCAAATCCTGCAACGCTTCCCTTTTCCATCAGCTAAGTGGCACGCGTCACAAGGCCTGAATGTTTCCTGTGAGAAATTGCGGCATAGGAGTGAGTACCTTGATGAGATCAATGAGGGCGCCGCCTTTGACGTGGAAGATGTGGGAATTGGCGCCCAGGCCGTGAGCCAGTTTGTCCGCTGTATCCTTCCACCGACTCTCCATCTCCGAGCTCGTAGATGTTGTGTCACTCATTTCACTAGCTTACACGCCTTTTGCCAATGATGAAACTTGCCAAATTTCTCCCATTATAGCATGCTTGATCTTATCGCTTATCGCTATATCTCATCGCTTGTTTTTCCAATAACGATAGTACACAAATTTCAAGAAGCACTGCACATCCCGAAAGCGCGATTGACGCAAGAATTTTTCTGCATTTCAAATTTAACCATAATAAAAATGTTAAATAAATAATGTTCTTATAGTTTTACAGCAAACGGAGAGTGTGAGAGTAAAGATGCGAAGCCATTGAAAAAGAAGAGCAAAGTGAGATCTGGCGCAAAGTAGGCGGTTGATAAATGAGGATCGGACGTGGCCTGTCCATTGCGTCGTTCAACTGGCCACCAACCAAAGCCGATCACTGCCACTCCCACACCTACCACTTAAACAACTCCCTATTTTTCTGCTAAATCACCTAACCCCATCCCCTCTTCTACCTCAATTCACCTCCTGTTTCATAGTAACTCTTGAAGGACATGGCTTCTATCGAATCAACTGGCACAACTGCCCTCCTTCTGATGGCACATTTCAGTTTTTTTTCATCTGATTCAAGTGCTTGGTGAATTCGGGCGTGCATTGAAGCAGTAATTGGGGGTTTGACTTGGGCAGAAAGACATCGGGCCATCTACTGCGTTGACAAAGCTGCCAATCGTCTCCTACTAGGCAATCAGCGTACCATTGAGGGCGCCAACATCAAGGCATTCTTTCTCTTTACCTCTATCATTTAGGACTTGCTTAACAAATGAGGGAACTTGTGCAATCGTTATAGGATTCTAGACTATCTAAAATAGCACTGAAAATTTCAACGGACGCCATTCTTATCCATCAGAAATCGTGCAAATTGCTTACTTCCATTTGTGCAGCGTTACTTAGGAATAATAGAGATGAAAATGATTGCGAGGTTGTGCAAGAGTGCCAAGAGGGAGTGAGTGGAGATCCGTTGCTTCGAGCAGTGGCGTGTGTGGATCGAGACGGGAATCGCGTTGCCAACGGCTCCACATTCCAAAGGTAGGATGGCGGAAATGAGGAAGGGGGCAATGGCAAAGCAGTGTTGAGGAGGGATGCGTTCCTGGCAGTGTGTGACTTGTCAGAGCAGTGTCAGCGGGACCCAGACTACTGCTCCTTCATCATCGCTTGCCTCAGCGATACAGGGCGACAGGTTCCAGAAACAACTTTAATGATCGAGCCGAAAATTTAATTCCTGTTTAGCTCATAAAGCGAAATTTTACGAAAGATTACTTTTTTCAGGAAGCTCTTTTAGTTTAGGTCGAAAATTCGTTCTTTATCGTTTTGCATTCTTTCAAAAAACCGATGTTAAACAGAAGAAAGGTTGCAAATGGGTCAACATGGGTGCACAACAACGGGAGCTTCAGCTTCGTTCACCGCTGCGATATCATGACACACCGCTTTGTAAACGAGAAAGGGGAGGTGAGAGCGCTTAGCTATCGCTCTGTCATCGGCTGCCTCAACCACGTGGCACAAATGGTTCCACTCTCATTCCATTATATTTCAATCAAATGAATCCTTTTGCTTGGTGAGGTGAAGAGTTAGTAAGGAAGATAATTGCCTCCACGAAGCTAAAAAGCGACTAGAAAATAGAGTGATAGGTGTAGGTGGGGAATGGGATGAGTTGGCTGAGCAGTAGTGGGCGGAAGTTGTACACCTGCGTCCTGCCACCCGTCCCTCAGCTCAGCACGCCCAGCCGTTTTCCGTTCATTTTTCTATCTTCTCCAATGTCCTGGCCCAGTGGAAGGAAGCCTGTTGAGGGTGGCCTTTCGAGAGGGCTACGTCTTCGAAGCTTTAGTTGAGCCCGATCTATCATCCGCTTCACTCTCTACTTTCCCTCTGCTCGGTGAACATTTGCCCACTTGCTTCCCTGGCTAACCAACCCATCTCATCCTGTCTCCTGAACCAGCTTTAGTTGGCAGAGAAGAGGATGATTGTAAGGAAGAGGAGGAGAGCTGAATCTGCGCCCACCACCGCCAGCCCCACCCTTGCTGGCCCCAGCTCCTCCCCTAGCTCCAAAAGACAACACCGTCGCCGCCATCAACCACCAGTTCTCCTGGAATGAGCCTCAGTCCACGCTTCCCAACCATCACTCCCCTTACCGTAGGGGAGATCTCGCCGTGAATCTTTTGCGCTCAGTTTCCAACTTTTTTCAAAGTCATCCTTTTAGCGAAATGAACAAATCAAATTCTTAAATGGCAGTAGGCTAAACGCTAAAATGCGAATTAGATTGAAGGACATAAACGTTCCTGCTGAAATCATACCTCAAGCACCGGCTCCTTCATCACTGCCAACACCGCCAACGATTCTGCCCAACTCATTTCCTCTCTCCACCGAACCACCGACACTAGAGGTTCATTTTGAGAGAGATAGCGTTTGAGCTTTTGCAAAAGACAGCCTGAGACATTTTGTCAGTTGGTGTAGCAAGATGAGCAAAGGAGGTGAAATGTGAAAGTTGAGGCACCGATACGGGATCTACGCGACCTAAGCCGGCGTCTGGCACTAGAGGCCGAACCCTGCCGTGCACCCGACAAACCCAAGCCTCAACCTCCCTTCTCACTTTCTGACCTCAAAGTTTCATTGAGCCAGCATTTGGCATGCCTCAGCTTTCAGGCTTCTTTTCAGATCCGAATGCAAATTATGAGCCTAGCTCTGCGCAAGAACCTAGGCTTTTACGTGGACGACGATGAGATTCAGATTCGACGCGACGATCAGGTCATACGTCTTCAGGTATTCTGCTTTCTAACTTTTTTCAACCAAACTAGTCACTGCGGCAGTTGAATGTGATGAGAGAGAGAAAGGTTGGTTGGCAGGACTCGTCGGACGGGCTGAAAGTGGATGTGTTTCACAATGACGGATCGGAGTGGCAGGCAGAATGGGCAAAGACGCCGTGGCCGCAGTTCGGACTCACCCTTCGAGGCCTCGTCAGCGAATTTGCTGCCGGCCGCTTCCCTCCCTCTTCCGACGGACTCCTTTTCAGATAACCTTCATTCCCATACCTCCCCTTTCCTCTTGTTTTCTTTCACAAAATAGCATGTACATCAAGGAGATGACATTTTATTTAATTGAAGAAAACTGCTGGCGCTTACGTTGCTTATTCATGCTTCGAATGTTTGAATTCTCTTTTGTCGCATGAGCTTCCTAGCGCAAGCATTGAACGGTGATTAGAAGGACTGCGTGCCAAAAACAAAATGCAACTTACTAAGCAGCAGATTCCACAAATCCTACTCGAGGCAATTGCAATTTTGGAAACCCCGGAAGAATGGGGACAGCAGAAGGAAGAGAGGGAAAATAGTCCGGGCCAGTGGCGACGAGGCTGGGGGTTGTGGCGAGGGTGGTGTGGGTATGTGGCATAGGTTGTTCGCTGGTTGTTTGTGTAGTGCCTGGACGCTGTGGCGACGATTTGAGGCTAGCCATGGCAGGCGTTGTAGGCGATTTCTCAGAAGAGGGTAACTGAGGCGGCTGATGTGTTTGAGCCGAGGACGGACGGACCGGAAGGAGGTTGAGGGCTCTGGTTGAGCTACTCCCAATTTCACCTACACTTTTTTGCCCTTGCAATATGGAGCCACCAGTCTCATTTTAACAACGATAAATGTGACACTGTTTTCATTTTAGGTCTCATCTAGTTTTAGGCAGCTAACACAACAATTTCTTTGATCGGAAGTTATGATCCTGCTCAAAAGCAGTGCCCATTTGCCCGACCTCACGCGTTGCCCTTTCGTTTGCAGTCTTTGAGGATCAGCTCAATGGAACTGAACCATTTTGTTTTAGGGCATTAGCGTATTCGTTTCTACCTCTATAAGCAGCGGCATTGCTTGAAGCGTTAAAAATTATATTTGACTAGTCTGAAGACTCGTTGTGTTGACGTTGCCGAAATATACTTCCAGACGGATGATGCAGACAGCGGAACATTCCGTAGTCATTACCTACCCAAAGCTACAGGGCATTATTGAGGGCATGCATGGAGGGAATCTGTCAACCAAGCGTTCCGTTTAGAATGCCAATCTAGGTTTAACGCAGCCTGCTCAGCCTTTCATTTATCTCTTAGAAGGAGGGTCCTTTTTACTGAGACTGAGTGCGTATGAATTTGAGCGAAATGAGCCGGGAAAGAGGGGAGTCTGGCCAAAGAGAGCAGGCGGAAGCCGAGAGCGAGACGCAAGCCGGACTCCAATGCCAGGGGGAAGCCGGACTGCAGACCGTCTACATCTGCAACGTGGGAGCGGCTGGCCAGGGCGCTGAGGAGACTTTGTCCGCGCTCAAGGCTCTGCTTCAGGAGCAGGTGCTGAAGCGAGAACTGCGGACGGGCGAGAACCTCACTCTTCTCGGGGCCAGCAAGCGTCGGCGAACCCTCAAGTACCCCAGCTGCAACTTCAAGGCGCTTTTGCGCTCGGACAAGGCTCAGCACGCGAAGATTTTCTTCAATGGCCGAATTGTAATTGCTTGTCCCCTCAGCCTTCAAATAGGGAGGGTGTTGTGATCGGTGAGCTGTCCTTTCAGATGGGACTGAGCAGCGAGGTCCGTGACTGTCGTCGGCGCTGCTACGCATTCATGGAGCAGGCTTCTGAACTGGCCTCAGTGGAAGAGGAGTGGCGCACTCTGAGCGACTGGTTCGCCCGCATCGGACACAAGCTCAACAACTGCTTCCACGGGCAAGCTCCAACGCCTCTAGAGGACATCACCCTTCAGGTTCCAACCCTTCATGACTGTCGTCGGCGCTGCTACGCATTCATGGAGCAGGCTTCTGAACTGGCCTCAGTGGAAGAGGAGTGGCGCACTCTGAGCGACTGGTTCGCCCGCATCGGACACAAGCTCAACAACTGCTTCCACGGGCAAGCTCCAACGCCTCTAGAGGACATCACCCTTCAGGTTCCAACCCTTCATGACTGTCGTCGGCGCTGCTACGCATTCATGGAGCAGGCTTCTGAACTGGCCTCAGTGGAAGAGGAGTGGCGCACTCTGAGCGACTGGTTCGCCCGCATCGGACACAAGCTCAACAACTGCTTCCACGGCCAAGCTCCAACGCCTCTAGAGGACATCACCCTTCAGGTTCCAACCCTTCATGACTGTCGTCGGCGCTGCTACGCATTCATGGAGCAGGCTTCTGAACTGGCCTCAGTGGAAGAGGAGTGGCGCACTCTGAGCGACTGGTTCGCCCGCATCGGACACAAGCTCAACAACTGCTTCCACGGGCAAGCTCCAACGCCTCTAGAGGACATCACCCTTCAGGTTCCAACCCTTCATGACTGTCGTCGGCGCTGCTACGCATTCATGGAGCAGGCTTCTGAACTGGCCTCAGTGGAAGAGGAGTGGCGCACTCTGAGCGACTGGTTCGCCCGCATCGGACACAAGCTCAACAACTGCTTCCACGGGCAAGCTCCAACGCCTCTAGAGGACATCACCCTTCAGGTTCCAACCCTTCATGACTGTCGTCGGCGCTGCTACGCATTCATGGAGCAGGCTTCTGAACTGGCCTCAGTGGAAGAGGAGTGGCGCACTCTGAGCGACTGGTTCGCCCGCATCGGACACAAGCTCAACAACTGCTTCCACGGGCAAACTCCAACGCCTCTAGAGGACATCACCCTTCAGGTTCCAACCCTTCATGACTGTCGTCGGCGCTGCTACGCATTCATGGAGCAGGCTTCTGAACTGGCCTCAGTGGAAGAGGAGTGGCGCACTCTGAGCGACTGGTTCGCCCGCATCGGACACAAGCTCAACAACTGCTTCCACGGGCAAGCTCCAACGCCTCTAGAGGACATCACCCTTCAGGTTCCAACCCTTCATGACTGTCGTCGGCGCTGCTACGCATTCATGGAGCAGGCTTCCGAACTGGCCTCAGTGGAAGAGGAGTGGCGCACTCTGAGCGACTGGTTCGCCCGCATCGGACACAAGCTCAACAACTGCTTCCACGGCCAAGCTCCAACGCCTCTAGAGGACATCACCCTTCAGGTTCCAACCCTTCATGACTGTCGTCGGCGCTGCTACGCATTCATGGAGCAGGCTTCTGAACTGGCCTCAGTGGAAGAGGAGTGGCGCACTCTGAGCGACTGGTTCGCCCGCATCGGACACAAGCTCAACAACTGCTTCCACGGGCAAGCTCCAACGCCTCTAGAGGACATCACCCTTCAGGTTCCAACCCTTCATGACTGTCGTCGGCGCTGCTACGCATTCATGGAGCAGGCTTCTGAACTGGCCTCAGTGGAAGAGGAGTGGCGCACTCTGAGCGACTGGTTCGCCCGCATCGGACACAAGCTCAACAACTGCTTCCACGGGCAAGCTCCAACGCCTCTAGAGGACATCACCCTTCAGGTTCCAACCCTTCATGACTGTCGTCGGCGCTGCTACGCATTCATGGAGCAGGCTTCTGAACTGGCCTCAGTGGAAGAGGAGTGGCGCACTCTGAGCGACTGGTTCGCCCGCATCGGACACCAGCTCAACAACTGCTTCCACGGCCAAGCTCCAACGCCTCTAGAGGACATCACCCTTCAGGTTCCAACCCTTCATGACTGTCGTCGGCGCTGCTACGCATTCATGGAGCAGGCTTCTGAACTGGCCTCAGTGGAAGAGGAGTGGCGCACTCTGAGCGACTGGTTCGCCCGCATCGGACACAAGCTCAACAACTGCTTCCACGGGCAAGCTCCAACGCCTCTAGAGGACATCACCCTTCAGGTTCCAACCCTTCATGACTGTCGTCGGCGCTGCTACGCATTCATGGAGCAGGCTTCTGAACTGGCCTCAGTGGAAGAGGAGTGGCGCACTCTGAGCGACTGGTTCGCCCGCATCGGACACAAGCTCAACAACTGCTTCCACGGCCAAGCTCCAACGCCTCTAGAGGACATCACCCTTCAGGTTCCAACCCTTCATGACTGTCGTCGGCGCTGCCACGCATTCATGGAGCAGGCTTCTGAACTGGCCTCAGTGGAAGAGGAGTGGCGCACTCTGAGCGACTGGTTCGCCCGCATCGGACACAAGCTCAACAACTGCTTCTACGGGCAAGCTCCAACGCCTCTAGAGGACATCACCCTTCAGGTTCCAACCCTTCATGACTGTCGTCGGCGCTGCTACGCATTCATGGAGCAGGCTTCTGAACTGGCCTCAGTGGAAGAGGAGTGGCGCACTCTGAGCGACTGGTTCGCCCGCATCGGACACAAGCTCAACAACTGCTTCCACGGGCAAGCTCCAACGCCTCTAGAGGACATCACCCTTCAGGTTCCAACCCTTCATGACTGTCGTCGGCGCTGCTACGCATTCATGGAGCAGGCTTCAGAACTGGCCTCAGTGGAAGAGGAGTGGCGCACTCTGAGCGACTGGTTCGCCCGCATCGGACACAAGCTCAACAACTGCTTCCACGGCCAAGCTCCAACGCCTCTAGAGGACATCACCCTTCAGGTTCCAACCCTTCATGACTGTCGTCGGCGCTGCTACGCATTCATGGAGCAGGCTTCTGAACTGGCCTCAGTGGAAGAGGAGTGGCGCACTCTGAGCGACTGGTTCGCCCGCATCGGACACAAGCTCAACAACTGCTTCCACGGCCAAGCTCCAACGCCTCTAGAGGACATCACCCTTCAGGTTCCAACCCTTCATGACTGTCGTCGGCGCTGCTACGCATTCATGGAGCAGGCTTCTGAACTGGCCTCAGTGGAAGAGGAGTGGCGCACTCTGAGCGACTGGTTCGCCCGCATCGGACACAAGCTCAACAACTGCTTCCACGGCCAAGCTCCAACGCCTCTAGAGGACATCACCCTTCAAGTTCCAATCCTTCTGCGAAAATGCCCTTTCTCTCCCAAGCGTCCCAAGAGCAATCCCACATTGCAGACTGTGGGTAGAAGCTACCAAATGCAATACCACACCGGTGTCGGCCGCCAGTCTTGGCCAGATGATATTCGCCGACGTCAGCTTCGTATGAACAGCGTGAAGGACGCCGACGCCGCTCGGCTGGAGCTCTCCAAACGCCTGCGCGACTCTCTCCTCTCCTTCTGCCGCCAGAAGCAGCAGGTCCTCCACACTCATCCCATCCCATCCACCTACCGACACTGTCTTTTTTCAGCAGCTCGGCTACACCCAAGACAATGACGGATTTATCCTTCAAATTCCTCTTACTGTAAGCTTCGCCTTTTTGCACTGCATTAATCTAGTTGGAACGCTTCGAGTGGACCCATAAAATTGTCTTCTATGTTCTGACAATTTGCTGAGTTTTGGAATTTTTGCAAATTTCTAGTCCTAGCCAGAGTCATTTGAAAAAAGCTGTGTTAAATTCATTATTAGAACGCTTTCTACAAAAAACCTAAATATAGGGGAAAAAAGTTCGAATGCAATAAATGCCTTTTTAGACACCTGCTTTTAAGTAAAATAAAATTTATTCAAATCCTCATTTGTTTTCTTCAGAATACCATTAAGTGAATCTTTGGCTGGCTCCTAGAACCCCCCCCCGAACAATTACACCCCCCCCCGAAGGGTATTATACATATACACCCCCCCCCCCCCCGAAGATATACACCCCCCCCCCCCCCCGAAGGGTACTATATTGAAAATTTTTTTATTGCCTTAACATACTTCTCTTTACATATCTTGAAATTTAAACTCACGGAATTTTTATATAAACAACTATATACCTACTTTTTACTAGTTAGTCTGCCTACTACCAGGAGTAGTACTAGGATACTGTTTACGGCAACCCCTTAGGCTTAGTCAAAATGCGCGTATACTGTGGCAGTACCACCCATAGTTGCTTAGGAGCCATGGTCCATACTGTGGCAGTACCTACTAGTTGCTTAGGAGTAAAAAGTAGGTATTTAATCATCTACATGAAAATTCCGTGAGTTTAAATTTCGAGATATGTACAGAGAAGTATGTTAAGGCAATAAAAAAATTTTCAATATAGTACCCTTCGGGGGGGGGGTGTATATCTTCGGGGGGGGTGTAATTGTTCGGGGGGGGGGGGGGTGTAATTGTTCGGGGGGGGGTGTAATTGTTCGGGGGGGGGGGTTCTAGGAGTCAGCCGAATCTTTTATTTACATGTAAAAATTCAGGAAATTTTAGGCCCATGTCCGCCTCCTTCCCCCCTAAGGTCCCGCTTATTCAAGGGTTTTGCCTGCCCCCAAGGGTATTGCTCCCTCAAGGGTTTCGCCTGTCCCCCACAGGGGGATTTGCTTAGCATATTTTGCGCCCATGCTTAGCATGTTTAGATTCCTACGCGACCATAGTAGCAGGAACTCTTCGGTCGAGCATAAAGGCAAAGTCAAAGCAAGCTCTAGAGGCAGGGAAAAAATTGAGGCCGCCGAAGTGGACGCCGCGCAATTTGGACTGCAGCAGCTGCGTGAGTGGGGAGTAAGCTTTGCAGCCATGGATTAGGACTGGGCTAAAGAGAGATTGTCTCCTTGAGCTGGAAGCTGAAGCTAACGATTCTGAGTCCGAGGCTGCCCCGCTGCAGCAGCTACCACCGGATGCGACAGAGTCCGCTGCTGAGGACACATATGAGGAACCGCCCAACTACTGGAGTGAACAAGAGAAGCCTGTTAGTTATGTCATGATGAGGGGCAGGTGAGGGTGAGTTGGTAGTGGCTGGTTTTTACAGCTGATGGAAGCTGTGGCCCTGCAGCAGTACAGCTTAAGTACGGCATCAACGCTGCTGGCTGGCTGGCGTCGCATTGCAAAAGCCGTCAGTGAGGCTACTGTAGAATCCTATCCCTCTCACCTCCTGCTCCTCAGCTCTGTCTCACGTTTCCAGCCAACAGCAGAGAATCGAGAGCTGGCGGCAGAAGCACTGGACGCCGTCAATCTGGAGCAGGTGCTGAGTACCATGAGGGCTAAGGTGAAGCAGCGGCGAAAAAAGGTGCGCCTTCTTTTCCTTTGTCCAGCCTACCTTCAGCCTCTTCCATGCTAGTGGCCGAGCGCGGAGCTGAAAGAAAAAACTCGAAACGCTCTCGTCGACGTTTCTATGAATGCAGCCATCCTGCTCCTTCCTACTTCACCAGCTTTTCATGCCTTGCCCTCGGAAGGTTGGTCTCAGCTTCCTCACTGCAACCAAAGCCTCAGATATTGGGTTGGGGCGAGCAACTTTGTCAGCACCTAACCCCTTTTTCGACCCAAGCTTTAAAAATGATGAGGTTCTAGCTCAAGACCAAAGGAGCAGATTCGCCTATATTTGTAATGTATAGCATTGTAATTATAATAGTACATGTATGTATTTCTTCAAATTTGAAGTAAATCGAAGTACTAAGAACTTCGAAATCGAAGTACTGAAGTACTTGAGACAAAAGTGATTCACTTTTGGCCTGTACTAGTTTTTCAATTTATAGTCGAAGCACAAGCTTTTGCAAGTGTGTATCACATTGTTGAATCGGAGCTCTTATTGTGTCGTTAAACTTTAAATTGAGATAAGGATCTTTGTGTGCAAAACCGTTTCAATTAGTATTTCTGCTGGCCTCATTATCGCTATCCAAAAGAATGTAGCAGCAGTGCCTTGGCGAAAGAAGGCATGGACGCCAATCAAGAGCTCTCAAGCGAAGGAACATCCCACCTCAGTGCCTGCCCCCACTGCGACACTTCCAAGTAAGCCAAATTCCAAAGCTGTCTTCATTCGTACAATAAAGAAAATTTTTTAGCAGCAGTACGAGAGCTCAGCCCCAAAGCACGCAGCGCTATGGCCAAAGAAGACTTGGAAGTCAATCAAGAGCTCTCACGCGATGGAACATCCCACACCAGCGCCTGCCCTCACTGCGACACTTCCAAGTAAGCCAAATTTTTTACGCTTGTCTTTGCCAGCGAACATGCATTATCCTACCCACTGGCGGGCAACCGAGGTGCGGGAGTGTGTTTGCTGTGCAAAAGATTTGTGGCATTCCATGTGCATGCACATTGCTGGGTGGATGCTTTGTCTGCAGCCAACATGCGCTATCCTACCCATTGGCGGGCAACCGAGGTGCGGGAGTGTGTTGGCTGTGTGCAAAGCATCCACACAATTTGTGTGCATGCATATTGTGATGCCTCTGTTGAAGTGAAATCATTGCTATCCAAAAGAAAGTTTGTAGCAGCAGTGCCTGGCGAAGGAAGTTCTGGACGCCAATCAAGAGCTCTCACGCGAAGGATCATCCCACACCAGCGCCTGCCCCCACTGCTACACTTCCAAGTAAGCCGAATTCCAAAGCAGTTTTCATTCCTACCCAAAAGAATATTTTTCGCAGCAGTACGAGAGCTCAGCCCCAGAGCTACAGGTGGTGCAGCGCTATGGCCAAAGAGGACTTGGAAGTCAATCAAGAGCTCTCAAGCGATGGAACATCCCACACCAGCGCCTGCCCCCACTGCGACACTTCCAAGTGAGCCAAATTCCAAAGCAGTTTTCATTCCTACCTAAAACAATATTTTAGCAGCAGTACGAGAGCTCAGCCCCAAAGCTACTGGTGACGCAGCGCTCTGGCCAAAGAGGACTTGGAAGTGGGGATCACATCAGCAGTGGGGATCACATCAGCAGTGGGGATCTCATCAGCAGTGGGGATCGCATCAGCAGTGGGGATCACATCAGCAGTGGGGATCGCATCAGCAGTGGGGATCTCATCAGCAGTGGGGATCGCATCAGCAGTGGGGATCACATCAGCAGTGGGGATCGCATCAGCAGTGGGGATCCCATCAGCAGTGGGGATCTACATCAGCAGTGGGGATCACATCAGCAGTGGGGATCGCATCAGCAGTGGGGATCGCATCAGCAGTGGGGATTACATCAGCAGTGGGGATCGCATCAGCAGTGGGGATCTACATCAGCAGTGGGGATCGCATCAGCAGTGGGGATCGGGCACAGGGTGATCAGGTGGATAAGTGAGTATGCATGTGGACGATCATTCCAGGTGAAAGTCGGCCAGGCCCTCTCCCCGCCCGTCAAGGTCACATCCTCAATCGTGCAGGGCGGCTCTTCATCACCCATCCTGTTCAATCTATACATGCTTCCACTTATGCACCGCCTGGCACAAATACCCAACCTTGGAAACTGGGCCTACGCTGATGATGTCCGCATAGCATCCACTGCTCCCGCAGCTATCACTCTAGGCCTTGAGATGATTGAGGCATGGGCCAAAGCCTGGCAACTAACCCTCGCACCAGCTAAGTGCACCAGATACAGAGTCGGCAAAGACCCCTGCCCAGCATTCCAAATCTACGGCAGTGAAATCCCACTAGCCCCAGAAGCTGGAATAAGGGACCTAGGCCTGCTCCTCACAGCCTCCACTAATTACTCCTCCCATATAACAGCAGCAATTAACAAAGCAACGTTCGCCTCCCACCTCATAAAAAAGGCCCTGCACACAGCCACACCTCGCCTACTCACCAGAGCCTACACTACTTACATCCGCCCTCATGTAGAATACGCATCAGTAGTCTGGTCCCCTTCAACAGTGGGTGAGTCGAGGCGAGTGGAGGCAGTGCAGCGGAGATTCACTCGCTATATCTACAGACGCTGCCGCATGCGCATGCCAGCAGAAGGCTACCATGGGCGTTTAGAGCACCTAGGCCTCAAATCACTAAAAAGAAGGTGCCTAATCGCCGATCTCACACTAATTCAAAAATGCTACAAAATCTGCCTCACACGCATGCTGCCAGGAACAGCCCCCAGCCCAACTGATCAGCAGTCATGGACCAGATGCCCCATCTTTTTCCCCTTCCTAAATGCCAACCTCCGTGGCCACCACCACTTCGTCTCGGTGGGGGCGGGGAGGGCGGATGGGGAGGAGCACTGGCCGGGCAGGGTGGCTGTATGGTGGCGGGGCCTGACTGCCGCGGAAGCAGGGGCTAGGCAAGGGCCCTTCCTCGCTGCCGTGCGGACAATCCTAGATGAAAACCCAAGCGCCACAATTTGACAACCCCTCTATCAAAGCCGCATCATGCTGTTTCCCATTCTGATCACCTTGTTTGTGAATCAGTTGTATTTCCCGTTTACACGGTTGACTAAAAAGAAAGAAAGAAGTCAATCAAGAGCTCTCACGCGATGGAACATCCCACACCAGCGCCTGCCCCCACTGCGACACTTCCAAGTAAGCCAAATTTTTATGCTTGTCTTTGCGAATGTTTTGCCAGTCCCGTCAGAAGCTCAAGAGGCATTCCAGACCCCGCTCATGTCCGTCAGATTGCTGTGCCAGGCAAACGGTGCTGCTACTGCCTGAGAAGGGGTGGGAACCTGCCAAGGGATGCCCCGCCAAAAATGAGGAGGAGGTAGAGGTCCACAAAGCTGCCGATGGACTCATTGGGGACAGTGCCCACCCAGCGCCAGGTCCCGTCAGAAGCTGAGGCATTCCAGACCCCGCTCATGTCCGTCAGATTGCTAGTGCCAGGCGAACGGTGCTGCTACTGCCTGAGAAGGATGGGAACCTGCCAGGGGATGCCGCCGAAAATGAGGAGGAGGTAGATGTCCACAAAGCTGCCGATGGACTCATTGGGGACAGTGCCCACCCAGCGCCAGGTCCCGTCAGAAGCTGAGGCATTCCAGACCCCGCTCATGTCCGTCAGATTGCTGTGCCACGCGAACAGGTTGCTACTACTGCCTGAGAAGGATGGGAACCTGCCAGGGGATGCCCGCCCCAAAGTGGGGAGGGAGGTCGAGGTCCACCCAAAGCTGCCGATGGACTCATTGGGGACAGTGCCACCCCAGCGCCAGGTCCCGTCAGAAGCTAAGAGCGTCCAGACCCCGCTAGCAATACGTTGAGTCTACTTGGTTCATTTACATATACTCATGGGTTTTTTTTTGAGCCCAAGAATGTCTATGTAGGTGCTTCCTACGACTCACAGCAGCCGTTAACAAAAGGTCACTTTCGGCCCCCTGTGTTATAGCAAATTCAATTTTGCATATCAGCCCCCCTCGCAAGGATGAAGAGCTTTCCCTCCATATAATAAATAATCAATACACCTCTATGCTGCAGCACTGCCCTTTTTACACCGTGATTTCGGTGCGAAATTTTGAGGTTATTGTAAGAAATGGGTGCCAAAATACGAAACATGGTACAATGTTTCTTCTTTATTTTCCGTCTCAGATTGATATAGATCGGGTCGAGCTACAAACTGCAGTAAAAAACGTAATATTTTAAAGCATATAAAACTGATAAAAGCTGCTGCTAGACTTCCTTATGGATACCAAGGCTGAAGACCCCAATCTACCAGGACGGAAAACTGATACATGCAGTTTTCATTGAGGAAGCATTTTCGTTTCCGCCTCCTATGATTGAGTGAACTGGAGCAAATGTCTGATGTTTCAACGAAGACGTTGGGTGAGGCTTCAAAAATCAAAGCTAATGGAGAATTTGATGTGCTGTTGCATTTTAGATGATTTACTTATGTGATTTGGCAGGAAATTAACCAGTAACCAATAAACACTTTTAAAAAGATTTTTGAACATTTTTTTGGAAAGCACCTTTATTACCACAAAACTGCCGAGGGATCACAATACTTCATTTGCCCGATGAATAGAGAATTTTATTTATCATTGCGGCTCAATCAAAAAATAAATCTACAAAAACCCCTTAAAACCTTTCCAAACAGCACTGTCAATGCCAAAACAGTCCATAAAAGCGGCTCTCACAACCTCTTCATCCTGCTTCTTGTTGGAAAGCACAATATCTGCTCCTCTGCAATGAACAAGTTTCATAAAGCAGAAATTAGTTTTCGGCTAAAAATTGAACCTGCACATTTGGCTCCGCTTCTGATGCGTCCTAGCATTTGTTTTTTGAGTGAAACCTTGTCCGCAGGCTGTACACCGGAATGGTCTCAACTGATAGCAGGCCAAAATGTGGTCTCCCATAGTTTGAGCCCTGCTGCATTGAGAAGGACTAAGGTTGGAAACATAAATGAAGTCTTGAAACATTGAGAACTTTTTGGCAACGACGAGCTGCTTGTGGCATCGAAGACAAGTCGCCGTTTGGCCCACGCTCATTTCGCAAGGCGACTCAGTTTTCAGTTGCTGTAGTTGAGGTTTCATGGGCGATGAGAGTTGACAGCCTGGCTTATCGAATCCGGTTTCAGGCATACTTTTGTTGGACTGCGATTTTGTGGCAGAATCCAGCGCATTGACAGTTACCATTTCCAGCAGTTTGGTTGGGAATCGAAGGGTGAGCCTTCCGTGCTGGAGAAGAATGGCGTGAATGGAAGTTTCTGCGGGGTCGGAAGAGGAGAATTCGCATCCGCTGCACAGCCATTGAGGGAAGCTGGCTAATCTGCCGACATGAATTCGGGCGAAGTGGAGTGGAAGTACGGAGGGAGACACTTCAGACAAGCATTCAAAGCACTGCATTATTCAATTGCGTTATTTATTACATTCACTTTCAATTACATACTCGAAAGGTAGATTGTACGAAAACAATTGTGTAAAATGAGATGTATCGCGATAAAAGTTTGTCATTCAAGCGTAATTATGACGTAAGCATTTTTTAATTCTTTTGGCTTGCTTTTGGCTTGCTTATGCTTATGATTATGCTAAGATGGGTCACGAATTCTTCGCCTTAATGCTAATTTATTGATGTTTTGAACGGTGCGTGGAAAAATTACTCATGTTAAAGTTTATGCAATATTTTACAACCACCAAATTTATGGTGACAAAATTTACGTGGTTTTATGTTTCATGATTGTAGGGACACAACTCTCTCACAACAAAAGCCCGATAGTATTAATAATGCATATTTCTTATGCTACACCCAGTACTAGAAGCACTGGGCGTTTTCCAAAATCCATTCAGGGCTCTCAGCCGCTCTGTGTAGAGGGCGAGACTGGTTGTACCTGAATACGTTGGGTAATAACCAACGAGTGAGTCGTCAACTTTGCTCTTATCCTTCCTTCCCAGCACCATCTTCTCAAGTAGCTCAGCCCTCGTCTCGAATCTATTGATTTCGTTGCCTTCCCCTAGACAGCAATGTAGATCGTAGTGCCCCTGGTGTCGTCCAGATTTTGGCTGGTTGCCAGGGAAAGATCTCGACTGCTAGGGAGCGCTGTTGTAGGTGGGCAGCTGAGCTGGGGAAATCGATGACAAGGCGAGGATGGGTGCCTACTCGCATTGTTGGGGTTAGGGGCAATGAATTAACTGAAGAGGCTGAACTCAATCGGCGGTTATTACCCAACGTATTCAGGTACAACCAGTCTCGCCCTCTAGCCAGAGCGGCTGAGAGCCCTGAATGGTTTTTGGAAAACGCCCAGTACTTCGAGCGCTGGGTGTAGCAGTTGATTTCACAACTCGAGTCAATTACACATTTGCTGATAGAGAATTGAGTTATTAGCTCTACTAAATTATGAAACAAACAAGTATATGGCGCAGAGCGCAATAGGTGACCGCGGAGCTTCACAGCGCACAACCTCCCAGGCAACCCAGCAGCTCACAATTCCACGCCATGCTTCTACCTCCTTTTTCTGCACTCGCTGATCCCAACTCCTTTCCTCCTCCACTCAGAAGAAACACAACCTCTTTCATCACAATCTCAAAACGGAAACGCAAAAAAAACTACAAGCGATTTTACCTCTTCCTCTTCTTAGGAGAAAACATTTGAAACCCCGTCAGGTGGCTCTTGTGCAGTTTCTTATGCCCGCGGTCTCCTCCCTTTGGGCCTTCCACAGAGGGCCCCTCTGACCCCCCCAACTAAACAGTACCATGAACTAGATTATGCGGCCCTGCACCCCACACCGACCCCACAACCGCACTGAGAGAATGCAGACACCAACCATGCTATGCAGGCAGACCACACCCGCCTTCCTCCCCACCACCCCCCACCCCTCACCAACCAGCGAACCGCGGCCGCCCCACCCGCCCACCCCCCGCACGTGCCCCCGACCCCCCCCCCCCCCCCCCCCGACTTACCGGCTCACAACCACCACCACCCTCCCCCCAATCACCCCCCTCACATATATTCTGTTGCAGCTCTATCCCCTCCCTTTTCCACGGCTTGGTGGCTTGGGTGGCTGCCCTCCTTCTCCCCCCTTCATCTCAGAGAATTCCTCCCCCCCTCCCCCCCCCATCCTTCCTTATGAGATCCCTCCCCGATCTACTACTGTTTTTTTTCCTTTTCGTTTGTTTTTGTTTTCCTCAGCCTATTAACCCACCAAGAGACAAAAACAAACAGAAACCACAAACCACACGAAAACAAAGACAAAGCATCCATACGCAGAATTGGAGGCTTGACATGAGGCACGTCGTAGGGAGAAGCACGGTGCTTGTGAAATCGAGCTAAGTTGGAGAGATTGCGGTTGGGCATGGTGGTGGACGGCACTGCAAGGCATGGGAGGCTGCGCGGCGCTCCCTCTCCCGCAGTTGCACTCCTCTCCCCCCCTGCACCCGCACCGGACTCCAGGCTCTCTCTCCTCCTTCTCTGCTTTAATTTTATGCTATTAGACTATACCATCTCTACCCACAGGCCCCTCCCCATACCACCGAACTCCCCATTCTAGCTCTTCTCTGCCTCATGGCGCTTGATACGCTGACTGAGCGACGGAGTGAGCGATAGAACTTCTACTATCCTCACACTTCCCTCATTTCAGCTGCTATCTTCACCGTGAAACCGCGCATGAATACGCATAACTCATAATGCATATCCTACAACAAACACCCCGATCCACTCAACTATTTCATTATTTTCCAGCAACCCTTTAACACCCCCACGCAACGAAGAACTGCACAGACGACAGATACAGATTCAGCCCCGAGAAGGGTCTACTAAAGAAAAAATTATGAAATCAACTAAATTCGCTTTCTACCCGAAAGTTATGTTTTCAATACTCCGAAGCCCCTTTCCTCCTCCCTTCTACCACTAAGAAGCATTACCTTTCGAGCAACACCATCTCTATCTTCTTAAGTATACTCCCTTCTGTCATACCCCTCATTACTTTATCTACCCCATATTCCAGCTTACTATTCTCCACACTTCTACCACCCAGCCAGATCTCACTAGCTCTTAATCACCTTCCACCCACCAGATCTTCCCAAAAACTTTATACCTTTCCCTTAACCAGCAGACCCTCATAATCCCCTTTACTACCCAGCCTATTCCCGCATACCCTCTCTTAAACCTTTCCACCCTTCTCAGATATTCCTACTAGCCTCACCTACCGGTACCACCCCTCCAACCGCACCCGCCATCCACACCCCATTTCACTTTCACCCACAACAACCACCTCCACCCACCAGACCCCAATATACCTCAGATCCAACCAGATACCTTTTCCACAACCCAAACACATACCCAAAATCACCAACCCACCCCACCCCCCAACTCCTAATTATTACCTTCAATCACCAGATACCTTTCCACAACCCATCCTCTAAGATCTTCCTAAATAGCATTACCTTTCTCTTCCCCCCCCAGAATTTGCCCCGGGCCAGCATTTCAGAAATATATACATATATATACCTGAGGACAAAAGTTGAGTAACCTCATAGACCCGCGGAGCGGCCCTTCGGGCCGCTCCGCGGTCAAAAATTGCCTAATTTTTGTCACCATGAAATACTACTACTTAAACGGCAGCCTTTTTCCGAAAGGCCACTGCAACAATAAAGTTCACCAGCAAGGGCGGAGGGCGGGCGGGCAGCATTCGGTCATGGCGGGGGGGCACATGGCTTGTAGACGTCTTTCTAAGGAGGAGGCCCGGAGATGGCCTTTAGATGGCCCCTGGAAATTGGCGATGGCTGTAAATGGGTGAGGAGTGGACTGAAAGGGGGTAGAAGTTGAGCTGAGGCCCCGAGACTGAGGCAGAAACTGAATGTGACGGTGAGCTGTTGGCAAGATGGGAGGCTGATTGTTTATCTGCACCTCCTTAATTCGATTGACACGTTCAGTTTTTGGTAAAAAGTGATTGGTCTGTGAAACGGGAACATTTTGCGACGCTATCCAATAATTTTTTCCTCTTCTTCAGCCCCTGACAAAGACAGCAAATGCTTTCAGAGCCTGTGCCCAAAAAACTAACGCCATATTAGAAGCAAAACAAATGTGAAGAATTTGTTCTGATTGGTTCACTGATTGATTCCATGTGCTTCTCAACATTCATACAGCCAGAAAGAAACATAATCAGCCTCAGTAGCATGCCTTCTCTTATCACGTGGCAGATCAGCTGTCCCTACCATGCTAAAAGCTCATCATTGGCTGATTTACTTCGACTAGACGTCAGTATCCAATAAACTTGTTGAAACACAAAAAAGTGGGTAGATAGGGCAACTTACGATAAGCTGGGACTTCTTGACGGCGGTTCAAAGCTAGACGCGCCAGCTGAATGGGGTGATCGTCTCGTACATCTCCCCCAGCTCCAACAAGCATTTGAATTGCGGCCTAGGCCAGGGAAAAGTTTCATTAGAACCGCGCCCAAAACGCCCGGCTCTGCTTAGAAAGGAAAACTGCTTGAGAATGCGGATGGCGGCGACCTCTTTGATGGCCGACGCACGTACTGCTCCAGCCCCGGCCATATTCGCCCACCTCAGCCATTCCACCATGCCAGCCTCGCTAACTCTCCCATGGGAGGGAGGCTAAAGGGGGCAGACTTTGGCCTGCTGAGAATTGACATCGGCGGCCAGCTTGAGAGGCCAGAAGCGCTGCGGAGAAGCCTGGTTCTGCACATTGCGCACAGAGAAGATGGGGGCAGGAGGGCTGGGGGATGCGAAGGAGGATAAGGGTGGAGGGAGGAGAAGATGGGGAGAGCTTGATGAGGGAGGGTCGAGTAAGAGTGCGGGAAGATTCAAGGAGGGCGGAGAGCTTGCGGGTGTTGGCCAGCGTCATCTCCTCCAGGGGCAGGTAGCGAGCCTGAAGAGATGACACGGCCTCCAGCCAAAACTGCGTGGGCATCATCTGCTTGATGTTTCAAAATGGGAATTTAGCGGCACGTTTAGCCTGAACAAATAATTTTAGCCCACTAAGTCGCTTCAAAAAGCCCTTTTTCAAAGGTGTATCATCGTCCCTTAACTAACTCCATCTAAGCCGTCTTCAAAGCCAAAGCGCCCACAATGTTTGCTGCTTTAACCTTTACAGGCCCGCCACGTTTGGAGAGGCCAGGTTCAGCCCATTGGACCGCATGGCGCCCTGCACACAGAGGAAGTATAAGATGAAGGACAGGAGGGTTAGGGGAATGAGGGGGAGGTTGAGGGTGGAGGGAGGAGAAGATGATTAGGCCTTGATGAGGGAGGGTCGAGTAGAAGTGTGGGAGAGTTCAAGCCTCAGAAGGATCTGAGGGGCTAGAGGGGGAAAGGTGGAGAGGAAGACGGTGATGGTCTCCGGGAGCTTGACGGCGCAGGAGTTGAGCTGGGACTTCTGTAGCTGCTTGAGGTGAGGGCGGAGGTTGTCGCAGAACTTGTGGATTAGCAGGATGTTTCAGGGTTTTAGGGGTCAGGACTGGGATGTTTCATGGTTCAACGGATTACTAGCGTGTGTCAGAAAATAATAATAACATTCCACCATGGAGGTGTATTATAAGTGATTCCACTTCACCTCGAATGATAGAAAATGTTCATTTAACCTTTAACTTTCAATTTTTTATCTAGTTTCATCTGAACGTCCAATGGCAGCTATTTGCCCGGAATAAGCAAGAAGGATGAGAGTGTGGGAAAGGGGAAAATTTTGCAGAAACCGAGGGTCTGACGAGCAATCTTGTGGTAAACGTACTCCTCTTGGACATTGTTCTGCTAGGTCCAGGCCTTCTGAGCCTCCTCCTGCAAGCAGACCTCCCGCATTAATGGATGACGAAGCTGAAACATTGTTAACCGAAATTGATGCAATAATTTGTGACATCTTTGAAACATCGGGTAGTCGGAAAAGATGCATGGATAGATTTGGATGAAAATCAGATTGGATCATGAATCAGAATGAAAGCGATAGGCTAATTTGCGATAGCTGAAACTGTCCTGGTTCCTCCCGTTCCATGGAATACACTTTGATTGCTCAACATGAGGTCACGTGATGAATGTGGGCGCGTGATAAAAGTTTTGCAAACTGTATAAGTTGATAAGCAAATTAGCGATATAAATTTGTGAACAATATTAAGAGACAACAAAATAATAGCGTCAGCATTTGCTTTTACTGTCTTATAGCCAACTGAAAACACATTATTACAAAAAAATTGCTGAAATGCCTAAAAGACTGAATCTAATTTCTGTTTTGCCAATTTGTGCATCATTTGTCGTGAGCATCAGTGTCGTCAAATCAGGTATCACATTTCACGCGAACAATAGCAAGCAATACGTTCTTTTGGTTTTTGAAATCCAATGAGGTAAACTATTTTAAGCAAAGCAGATGTTGTCGTTTTTAAGTAACCAAATAATCTCTTGTTGCATTGAAAATTTTTAAGTCGTTCATTGAACTCATTAACCGATATATATCTGGTACCATCGGCAAGCCAAATGCGGACCTTTTTTCTCCAAAAATTGAAATTGCCTCGTGTTAAAAGTCTAAGAAATACATCTACCACTAGCGGAATCTGCTGAGCCACCTGCATTTTGTTTTAGCGCGCATTGGATAGAGCCAGTGAACTTAAATGAATTGTTTATTCGTCCAACTGCGGTCGTCAGTACCTTCTACGCCAACAGTCATCCATGGCGGCTCTCAGACCGCATGCCACCTAGCAATTCCATGAAGGCTCTGTTTTCAGCTGGGTGTCATTCCAATGTGCTAGCAGAGAAAATTGATTTTCAGGTAACCAGAAAAAAGAGCTGGTGAGTCTTTGCAAACATTAGCAAGGCAGGGCAAAAGACGTATAGCTCCACTGTTGCAGTCAGTTCACAATAATCGCTCATGCAAAGAGCGTGTCGTTGAAATCTCTAGGATCACCCTTTTAGAGAGAGTAAATGCAGGCAGGCAGACTTCAACCATCCATGCTTCAACGATGGTGGCGGTGAGGTTGCAGTTGAATAAGTGTGCATGTTTTCGTTTACACCTGTGATGAGGAGCAGGAGCCCTATCAATGTTGAAATTTAGCAGTAAATAGATGGATTGGCTCTCTTGCACCAGCCCAATTCTCTTTTCGTGATTGTAGAAACTGAACCAAATAAATATCGTTTTTTTCCATTCAGTATGGAAATATATGCAATGCTTGAAACATGTGCAGGCTGGGTGCGCAGAAGGCCTGTTGGAGTTGGCCCGAGCCCTATAGTGCGAGGCCCTTGAAGCCTGAAATTGGGGGGGGGGCGTGGAGGCCAGCTCTTCCTACAGCTTCTGCCCCACGTCACCGCCTCCACCGCTCACTTCAGTAACGCTACGCTGTTCGTCTGCACGGCCTACTCTTTGCTGCTATGCTTCACTTTTCTACCTCATTGGCGACTCTACCATTCATTCATAATGGTGGAAAGACCTCATGAGTTCAAAGCAGTTCTTGGGACGTTCAGGAATAACACGTCCAAATTAATGGTGCTAGCCAATGGTTCTACGACGGTTCATCTCGCGACGGTTCATCTCTGTGACGGTTCATCTCCCCAGGCAAAAGTACGACGTTTCATCTCCATAGGGCAAAGTACGACGTTTCATCTCTATCTCTACAAATGTCTAAAAATGCATTATAAACATCAATTCAATGTTAATGTAAACATCAAATTTAAGAGATGTTCTAGAGGCTCAAATAATGCAATTAAAAAGTCAATTTGAAAATTGATTAAAAAAAGCACTATAGCACTGTAGAAAAAACTTGTTTCCCTTCCTCCGAAATTATCCAATAAACTCATTCAAGTTTAGGTCAAAAAATTCAAGAATGAAATTTGACGAGTTATGAAATTTATTATTAAAAATGAGCCCCTATCTGACTCCATTTTTGAATTTTTCAGTTTCAATCTATTTTTCGCAATCTGTTTTAATGAATTCATTTTTCAATAAATTTTTTTCAATTTGATGGAAGTTTTTACACACACAAAAACTCCACTTTCTAGAAAAAATATTGGGGCTAATAACTCTGGGCTTTGTCGAGGTATCTAAGCAAAAAATTATTCGGATTTACATTACATACACAAAAATCTATAATAATTGAACAACATGTCAATATTTCTGTAATAATTTTGAATATGATGCATTTTGCTTAAGTTTTTGAACCATAGGAGCCATTTTTTTCTAAAACATAGGAGCTAGGTACTTGAAAATGAAAGGTCATGCTTTTTCCCTGTGGAGATGAAACGTCATACTTTGCCCTGTGGAGATGAAACGTCGTACTTTCCCCAATGGAGATGAACCGTCGCAGAGATGAAACGTCGTAGAGATGAACCGTCGCGAGATGAACTGTCGCGAGATGAACCGTCGTACTTTTGCCTGGGGAGATGAACCGTCGCAGAGATGAACCGTCGCGAGATGAACCGTCGTGACACCCTAGCCAATTGGTGTTGATTAGCACTACTTCCATGATTGCAATCTCAGCCCAGGTGACAACACTTGGCCATAGCGGGCTTGGCCATTCAGCTGCTGCTCCACTGCCCCCGCCTCCACAACCCCTACTGGTACCCTACTGTCCGATTATATGAAGTTGAAGAATTCGAATGAGGTATATGCGAATGGTCGATATTGTAAGATATACGCAAAAGTTAGTTTCAATATCATTGTGCAATCAGATTTTTGCGCGGCCGCAGGCCGCCTACTATGGAGGGCAGGGCAGTCAGAGCTCCGGAGGCCGTAGGGCATGGGCGGGAGGTCCCGGAGCATAGCCTAGCATGCGAAGCATGCTAGGCGAAGCATAAAGGTCGTCTCATCTTCTCCACTTCCTTGGTCTCTTGGCTCGTCCTTCACAGCTGCAACCTCACCATACTCCACCTTCACTTTTGGCAGAAATATTATCGTCATATCCGGCAAAGATAGCTTCATTCCCAACAGTAGTGAGATTTGGTGTTTTTGGGGTGGCAGAGCGAAATAAGCCATGTCAGGCGATTGGCCCGCTTGTTGAGCGTTCCAAAACGGGCGCTCTGGCTTGTGCACTTATAAACTTACCATCGATCGAAGCCGCAGTTGGAATGCCAAGCAGTCAAAAACAAGAATTTGACTGATCACTGTCATCAATCTGAACATTATGGCTGATATGGCTGTGATTCCTTAGCCTGAGAAATCAACTAAATTGGTTTAGAAGCTGGCACGAATTCATTTCCGGTGAGACAGGTTGGATTTTTCGAAGGCAACATCTAATCTATGCGTGTCTATTTTTGCTTATCATCATTGATGTTGCTTGGATGCACCATGTAGTATAAAATTTCTTGGGAAAATCACCAGACTTCAAGAACGAGCATGGCCTTGCACATGCTAGCCGGGGTCAGAACGTTCCCACGATTTTCAAAAAAGTTCCTTCTTATCCAAAGCTTGGCATAAAGTACCAAGTATTTGATTCAGTATTCCGCGCAACAAAAAGCATACAACATTTTACCTTTGAAACGCTATGAATGTTTCGAATCTTTCTCCTTTCAAAAACGCTATTGAAGCACTTTCATTTTAATTGACTGACAATGTGAACAATAAGTGGTCTTTTGAAAGAAAAAACCGAGCAAGGGAAGTTCAGAAATCCCATAACTGCTGAAATACTGACGATACTCCTGGTTAAAAATGCTCCTGCAAATCGCCACACTTTGGATTGTGTTTTGTTGTTTCGGTTTGTTTTAACAGACATTCTATGTCATTAAATTTCAGTAAATTATGAATACTTTCATAAAACTTGAAGGTCATGTGGAAGGGGTGTCCTGCTATGTGAATACTGGCAAACACATCGCGTATCCAAATAACTACAGAACATGGACCATACCAATCGTTTCCAACCGCATGAACAGTCGCATTGAGCACAACTGGTATATTCAAACTGCCTGTATTCAAGGGCAGATTTAAGTTACATAACATGACGTACTTCTACATAACGTAACATAAAAAAATCCACATAACATAACATAAAAATATTTTTTGCCTAACATAACATACGCATAACATAACATTACTTTCACGTAACATAACTGAGATTGTTATGTTATGTATAGGAAATTGAATTGTTATGTACAAGAAAACAGGCTTTAATGTTATGTGCTGCATAAGAAAAGTGGGTATAGAGTTATGTTATGCGTAAGAAAAGTGGGTATAGAGTTATGTTATGTAAATGCAATGGTGTATTTTTACTAAAATAAAAGTGATATGCTCCATAAAAAGGCTCTACAGCTAATGGGATGCAGTGCATTGAGTACCTGAGTGCTGCAGGTAGGCCAAGCAAGCATATTATGGCAATGCAACTTGCCACAAGCAGTGAACCTCCCTAACAAATGGTCAAAACCCCCTCACTGCTAATGGGGAAAATTAAGACCAGGACATTAAAAGTTGGAATTTTCAAATAAACCTCATACATCCATTGATTGGGTATACATGGCCTCATTTTGATGCATTCAGTGAGAATCTGGTCACTGAATGGATAGTTTGGACCAAAAATTTAGTGAAATTGGCAAATTTGAGCCCTAATTTTTATGTTATGTTATGTAAGTGAAGTGTTATGTTACATTATGTATTAGTGTACTAGCAACCCCATCTGGGCTCCATAAAAAGGCTCTACAGCTAATGGGATGCAGTGCATTGAGTAACTGAGTGCTGCAGGTAGGCCAAGCAAGCATATTATGGCAATGCAACTTGCCACAAGTAGTGAACCCAGTGCTTTAGTTTTCAATCCTGCTGCACGTGAATTTGATGAAAAAAGTTTGCTAAAAACTTGGGCAAATTCACAAAACGCATATATTAATGGAAACTTTTAAATTGACCCTAGGTATTATTGGCTGTTGCCCATCGATGGTCAGCCTCAACTAGAACTTATAAAACAGAACTTTTGGCACATAACATAACATTATTTATAGAACATAACATAAGGTTTCATTTACATAACATAACATAATTTTCTTTTACATCACATAACAAAACATAGCATAACATAACATAAACGAACAGTGAAAGTTTTGGGAGGGAAGGTCCAGTGGAGGAATTGAAGGTCGGTGGAGGGAAGGTCCAGTTTATGGATTGAATGTTGGTGGAGGGAAGGGAAGGTCCAGGGGAGGGAAGGCTGGTGGAGGGAAGGGAAGGTCATGGGGGAGGGAAGGGAAGGACAGGGGGTGGAAGGGAAGGTCCAGGGTAGGAATTGAAGGTAGGTGGAGGGAAGGGAAGGTCATGGGGAAGGGAAGGTTGGTGGAGTTGGTTAAGGGAAGGGAAGGTCATGGGGGAGGGAAGGGAAGGACAGGGGATGGAAGGGAAGGTCCAGGGGAGGAATTGAAGGTCGGTGGAGGGAAGGGAAGGTCATGGGGAAGGGAAGGTTGGTGGAGGGAAGAAAAAGGTCATGGGGGAGTGAAGGGAAGGACAGGGGAATGGAAGGGAAGGTCCAGGGGAGGAATTGAAGGTCAGTGGAGGGAAGGGAAGGTCATGGGGAAGGGAAGGTCATGGGGAAGGGAAGGATGGAGGATGGAAAAAGGGAAGGTCCAAGGGAAGGGAAGGTCAGGGGAGGGAATGTCCAGAGGAGGGAAGGTCCAGGGAGGAATTGAAGGTCAGTGGAGGGAAGGGAAGGTCATGGGGAAGGGAAGGATGGAGGATGGAAGAAGGGATGGTCCAGGGGAGGGAAGGTTGGGGGAGGGAATACACAATTACGTTAACATAACATAACGTAACATAACATATATTAGTAAAAATACACAATTACATTAACATAACATAACCCTATACCCTATTTTCTTCTGCATAACATACCTCTATCGGCCTTTTCTCCCGCATCACATAACATCTTTCCTATACATAACATAACAATCTCGGTTATGTTATGTGAAAGTAATGTTATGTAATGCGTATGTTATGTTATGCAAAAAATATTTTTATGTTATGTTATGTGGATTTTTATGTTACGTTATGTGGTAGTACGTTATGTTATGTAACTTAAATTGACCCTGTTTTCAAGCTTTATAGGAGTAGCATGAATATATTAACTTTTCTCTAAGTCGTTTCACTAAAATGGCAAAAGCCTGGCAAACCGATGCCCATTAATTATGATTTTACTAGGTAATAACAAAAGCAATAACTGGCGTTATTGGCAAACCAGCCAACCATATTGTTTGAAAAAGATCCCGAAGCAAGCCATCTAAATTGCCTTGCTTTCATTTCGTTATCAGGCTCTGACTCTTTTAGAATCAAACCTGTGCAGGCTTGCACTGGTTGCCAAAGGCATATAGACCCAGTTGAAGCTCAGTCAATGCCGCCAAATCAATGTGGGGCAAAGTCATGAATGTGGCAACATTGCAGCTATGCGTGCAGCCTCAGCCACAAGACCATCGGCTATGCGAAAAACCCGCCGCTGATCACGCGTCAGCTGGGCCGTGGCCCTTACGCGGTACGCGTCCAAGCCTGTCTCGCCACGCGTCGCCAGTACGCTGCTTTCATGGACAGGGCTCAGAGCAAGCGGCAGATCAATGCCATCCCTTACTGCGGGTATCTTTCTGATCACACATTGCTCTGCTCTTATTGTCCAAGAACTATGATGGCAAAAAGCACTACTGATTTCACTACTGATAAAAGTATTTTGGCTGATGACCAGAACCCCCCTCCCCTTAAAGGGTTTTACCGGCCAACCAAGCCGGATTTGGACCAACCAAGAGTTTTGCTTGAACCCAACGTTTTTGTAATTTTCCGATTTTCGGTATTTAGTTTGAATATTTAACCAAATAACTGACTAATAACTTACAAGTTTGGCCATCTGGGCCATCGTGGGACCTTTCGATTGATATACAGGTGTTCTAGCATTTCTCCAAAGTTCAATCACCATCTCATGGTCAGGTCCTAGAATGTTTGAAACGTCGCATTCATGCAATTTAGAGGGAAGCTCAAATTATTCGTGCTATCAGAGTAATAATTTTCAGCAAATATTTTAACAGATTCATTTCATTGGTATTGGTCCAATGAAAAATTCCAAAAACCATTCAAAAAAGTTTCTCAAGATCCGCAGAGAACCGGCCGGAATCCTCTTTACAACTGAATCGCAAAATGCCATACATTGACTGCAGGAACGAAGGCATTCGCCGGTATGCCAATGGCCTCGGAAGCATGCCGAGGCCAACCGTCTGCGTCTGCAGAGACGGCTACCTCTGCAACCGAGCCCGCCCTTAGGCCCCACCCTTGCCCAGGCCCCCAACTTCATAGATCACATTCTACTCTCAAGATGAACTCTCACCTTTATCGTTAGCTGTTTCAAATATAGCGATCTACTCCCTTTACCAACCAAATGAAACGTGCCAGTTCCTTTGTTCTCCTTAGTACACACATTCTCGTCTGGAGAAAGAGAGCAAACCATTCTTTCGCCTCCTTATCTGAATTTCAAAAGCTGCTCAGCTAGCATAAAACCGAAATTGTCAACTACATCAAGGTGACAATGGAGGATGTAAGATTCAACCAAAATGGTCACTACATCTTTATAACCTTTGACACTTACTCAAAGTAATCTGGTACCATCGGCAGGCCAAATGTGGGGCTCTTTTCTCTAAAATTTGCAACTGCCTCGAGAAAAAAGTCAAGGAAATACATTTCTTACTAGTGGAATCTGCTGCTTGGACACTTGCATTTTGTTTTTGGCGCGCAGTTCAGTGTCTCTTTCCATGCGCACTCAAAAACAAAATGCAGATGACGCAGCAGATTCCACTAGTAAGAAATGTATTTCCTTGACTTTTTTCTCGAGGCAGTTGCAAATTTTAGAGAAAAGAGCCCCACATTTGGCCTGCCGATGGTACCAGATATTTCTTTCACTTTTAATATAGCATAAAATGTATAAATAAAAATTTATTTTTTTAAATAAATGGAAAATAAATAAATAAAAATAAACTCTCGTATATATATATATTTGTATCTGGAAATGCTGGGAACGGGCGAATTCTCAATGGATTTGGACAAACTTTTTTTTCCCTGAAAGGTAATGCAATTTTAGGAAGATCTGGAGGGGTAGACCCGGTTTCCGAGCATTTGAAACATTACTTTTTTGGGTAGAAAGGTTTGAAAATTGCAATATACGGTTTTTGCACTGTAGCTCCTGTAATCTTGAGAATTGCACAGAAGACTTGAGTTTTTTTGTTCACAAGTCGTATATAACGATTCCATATCTGTGCTTACTTTTGAAAATGGTTGAGAAACCACAGACTTGCCCTCTTGAGTGACAAACTTTCACGCATGACAGTAGAATCAATAATTAGTAGCAGCTGAACGGCTAATAATTGAACAGAACACTTGAGGTTTTTTGTTCACAAGTCGTATATAACGATTCCATATCTGTGCTTTTTTTTAAAAATGATTGAGAAACCACAGACTTGCCCTCTTGAGTGACAAACTTTCATGCATGACAATAGCATCAATAATTAGTAGCAGCTGAACGGCTGATAATTGAACAGAACACTTGAGTTTTTGACCGCGGAGCGGCCCGAAGGGCCGCTCCGCGGTCTATAGAGGTTACTGAACTTTTGTCCTGATATATATATGCGTATATATATATATATATATATATATATATATTTTTATCTGGAAATGCTGGGAACGGGCGAATTCTCAATGGATTTGGACAAACTTTTTTTCCCTGAAAGGTAATGCAATTTTAGGAAGATCTGGAGGGGTAGACCCGGTTTCCGAGCATTTGAAACATTACTTTTTTGGGTAGAAAGGTTTGAAAATTGCAATATACGGTTTTTGCACTGTAGCTCCTGTAATCTTGAGAATTGCACAGAAGACTTGAGTTTTTTTGTTCACAAGTCGTATATAACGATTCCATATCTGTGCTTACTTTTGAAAATGGTTGAGAAACCACAGACTTGCCCTCTTGAGTGACAAACTTTCACGCATGACAGTAGAATCAATAATTAGTAGCAGCTGAACGGCTAATAATTGAACAGAACACTTGAGGTTTTTTGTTCACAAGTCGTATATAACGATTCCATATCTGTGCTTACTTTTAAAAATGATTGAGAAACCACAGACTTGCCCTCTTGAGTGACAAACTTTCAGGCATGACAGTAGCATCAATAATTAGTAGCAGCTGAACGGCTGATAATTGAACAGAACACTTGAGTTTTTTTGTTCACAAGTCGTATATAACGATTCCAAATCTGTGCTTACTTTTGAAAATGGTTGAGAAACCACAGACTTGCCCTTTTGAGTGACAAACTTTCATGCATGACAATAGCATCAATAATTAGTAGCAGCTGAACGGCTGATAATTGAACATAACACTTGAGTTTTTTTGTTCACAAGTCGTATATAACGATTCCAAATCTGTGCTTACTTTTGAAAATGGTTGAGAAACCACAGACTTGCCTTCTTGAGTGACAACCTTTCATGCATGACAATAGCATCAATAATTAGTAGCAGCTGAACGGCTGATAATTGAACATAACACTTGAGTTTTTTTGTTCACAAGTCGTATATAACGATTCCAAATCTGTGCGTACTTTTGAAAATGGTTGAGAAACCACAGACTTTTCTTTTTGAGATGCAATGTTCACCCTCACAGCAGAAATTTTCCTTAATTTTTGGATTTTGCTACATGTAAGCGCTCCGCGGTCACCTATTGCGCTTTGCGCCATATACTTGTTTACAAACATAGTTAGTCTATACCGGATGGCGGGCGCATGCCTACCAGGAGTAGGGGCTTGTCCCCTACCAGGAGTACCTTTCAAGATTCCAACTCAAAAGCTTAGACGCATGCTCGTCCTCGACGAGGTCATGACTGTGGCAGTACCTACTAGTTAGTCTATACCGAGTTCATTGATGTTTTAAAGTGCTCAACTCGGTAAGGACTAACTAGTAGGTAATGCCACAGTCAAAGGATGAGCCTTTTAGTTTTTGTGTTGGCTACGCCCTATATAGCGGTTTAGACTAACTAGTAGCATGACGAACATGGTATAGACTAACTATGTTTCAAAAAAAGTAGGTATTTAGTTGTTTAGAAAACAAGTATATGGCGCAAAGCGCAATAGGTGACCGCGGAGCGCTTACACCTTCACATGTAGCAAAATCCATAAATTAAGGAAAATTTCTGCTGTGAGGGTGAACATTGCATCTCAAAAGGAAAAGTCTGTGGTTTCACAACCATTTTCAATAGTAAGCACAGATTTGGAATCGTTATATACGACTTGTGAACAAAACAAGTATATGGCGCATAGCGCAATAGGTGACCGCGGAGCGCATCCTTTATATGATCCTTTTAACTCAAAAAAGAAGTATGTGGTTTCTCAACCAATTTCAAAAGTAAGCACAGATTTAGAATCGACATATAAGACTAGTGAACATAAAAATCAAGTTTTCTGTGCAATTCTCAAGACTTCAGGTACTACAGTGCAAAAACCGCATATTGCAATTTTCCAACTTTATACCCAGACAAGGGCTGGCTCCTAGAACCCCCCCCCCCCCCGAAGATATACACCCCCCCCCCCCAAAGATTTACACCCCCCCCCCCCCCCGAAGAATAACACCCCCCCCCCCCCCGTAGATATACACCCCCCCCCCCGAAGGGTACTATATTGAAAATTTTTTTATTGCCTTAACATACTTCTCTGTACATATCTCGAAATTTAAACTCACGGAATTTTTATATAAACAACTATATACCTACTTTTTACTAGTTAGTCTGCCTACTACCAGGAGTAGTACTAGGATACTGTTTACGGCAACCCCTTAGGCTTAGTCAAAATGCGCGTATACTGTGGCAGTACCACCCATAGTTGCTTAGGAGCCATGGTCCATACTGTGGCAGTACCTACTAGTTGCTTAGGAGCCATGGTCCATACTGTGGCAGTACCTACTAGTTGCTTAGGAGTAAAAAGTAGGTATTTAATCATCTACATGAAAATTCCGTGAGTTTAAATTTCGAGATATGTACAGAGAAGTATGTTAAGGCAATAAAAAAATTTTCAATATAGTACCCTTCGGGGGGGTGTATATCTACGAGGGGGGGTGTTATTCTTTGGGGGGGGGTGTATACCTTCGGGGGGGGGGGGTGTTATTCTTCGGGGGGGGGGGGGGGTTCTAGGAGTCAGTTGTGAACAAAACAAGTATATGGCGCAAAGCGCAATAGGTGACCGCGGAGCGCATCCTTTATATGATCCTTTTAACTCAAAAAAGAAGTATGTGGTTTCTCAACCAATTTCAAAAGTAAGCACAGATTTAGAATCGACATATAAGACTAGTGAACATAAAAATCAAGTTTTCTGTGCAATTCTCAAGACTTCAGGTACTACAGTGCAAAAACCGCATATTGCAATTTTCCAACTTTATACCCAGACAAGTAATGTTTAAATGCTTTGGGACCAGTTCCACCCCTCCAGATCTTCCTAAAATGTTATTACCCTTCAGCAAAAAAAAAGTTTGTCCAAATCCGTTGAGAATTCGCTATTTCTCAACATACCCCATTTTTCAAACTTTCTACCCAAAAAAGTAATGTTTCAAATGCTTTAGGACCAGTTCCACCCCTCCAGATCTTCCTAAAATGTTATTACCTTTCAGCAAAAAAAAAGTTTGTCCAAATCCGTTGAGAATTCGCTATTTCTCAACATACCCCATTTTTCAAACTTTCTACCCAAAAAAGTAATGTTTCAAATGCTCCGGGACCAGTTCCACCCCTCTAGATCTTCCTAAAATGTTATTACCTTCCAGCAAAAAAAACGTTTGTCCAAATCCGTTGAGAATTCGCTATTTCTCAACATACCTCATTTTTCAAACGTTCTACCCAAAAAAGTAATGTTTCAAATGCTATGGGACCAGTTCCACCCCTCTAGATCTTCCTAAAATATTATTACCTTTCAGGGAAAAAAAAGTTTGTCAAAATCCGTTGAGAATTGAGCCTTTTACAGCATACCCCATTTTTCAACATTTCTACCCAAAAAAGTAATGTTTCAAATGCTCCGGGATCAGTTACATCCCCCCAGATCTTCCTAAAATATTATTACCTTTCAGAAAAAAAAAGTTTGTCAAAATCCGTTGAGAATTGAGCATTTTACAGCATACCCCATTTTTAAACATTTCTACCCAAAAAAGTAATGTTTCAAATGCTCCGGGATCAGTTACATCCCCCCAGATCTTCCTAAAATGCTATTACCTTTCAGCAAAAAAAAGTTTGTCAAAATCCGTTGAGAATTTGCCATTTCTCAACATACCCCATTTTTCAAACTTTCTACCCAAAAAAGTAATGTTTCAAATGCTGCGGGACCAGTTCCACCCCTCCAGATCTTCCTAAAATGTTAATACCTTTCAGCAAAAAAAAAGTTTGTCCAAATCCGTTGAGAAGTTGCCATTTCTCAACATACCCCATTTTTCAAATTTTCTACCCAAAAAGTAATGTTTCAAATGCTCCGGGACCAGTTCCACCCATCCAGATCTTTCTAAAATGTTATTACCTTTCAGGGAAAAAAAAGTTTGTCAAAATCCGTTGAGAATTGAGCATTTTACAGCATACCCAAATTTTCAACCTTTCTACCCAAAAAAGTAATGTTTCAAATGCTCGGAAACCAGTTCCACCCCTCTAGATCTTCCTAAAATAGCATTACCTTTCAGGAAAAAAAAAGTTTGTCAAGATCCGTTGAGAATTCGCCCGGGGCCAGCATTTCCAGATATATATATATATATATATATATATATATATATATATATATATATATATACCTGAGGACAAAAGTTTAGTAACCTCTATAGACCGCGGAGCGGCCCTTCGGGCCGCTCCGCGGTCAAAAACTCAAGTGTTCTGTTCAATTATCAGCCGTTCAGTTGCTACTAATTATTGATGCTATTGTCATGCGCAAAAGTTTGTCACTCAAGTGGGCAAGTCTGTGGTTTCTCAACCATTTTCAAAAGTAAGCACAGATTTGGAATCGTTATATACGACTTGTGAACAAACAAACTCAAGGGTTCTGTTCAATTATCAGCCATTCAGCTGCTACTAATTATTGATTCTATTGTCATGCGCAAAAGTTTGTCACTCAAGAGGGAAAGTCTGTGGTTTCTCAACCATTTTCAAAAGTAAGCACAGATTTGGAATCGTTATATACGACTTGTGAACAAAAAAACTCAAGTGTTCTGTTCAATTATCAGCCGTTCAGCTGCTACTAATTATTGATGCTATTGTCATGTGCGAAAGTTTGTCACTCAAGAGGGAAAGTCTGTGGTTTCTCAACCATTTTTTAAAGTAAGCACAGATTTGGAATCGATATATACAACTTGTGAACAAAAAAACTCAAGTTGTCTGTGCAATTCTCAAGATTACAGGTGCTACAGTGCAAAAACGCTATATTGCAGTTTTCATGCCTTTCTACCCAAAAAAGTAATGTTTCAAATGCTCGGGGACCGCTTCCTACCGGCGATATCTTCCTAAAACATTATTACCTTTCAGGAAAAAAAAATTTGTCCAAATCCGTTGAGAATTCGCCCGTGTACAGCATTTCCAGATATATATATACATACATACATATATATATATATATATATATACATATATATATATATATATATATATATATAACTGGTACCATCGGCAGGCCTTATATAAATTTGGGGCTCTTTTCTCCAAAATTTGCAATTGCCTCGAGAAAAAAGTCAAGGAAATACATTTCCTACTAGTGGAATCTGCTGCTTGGACACTTGCATTTTGTTTTTGGCGCGCAGTTCAGTGTCTCTTTCCATGCGCGCCCAAAAACAAAATGCAGATGACGCAGCAGATTCCACTAGTAGGAAATGTATTTCCTTGACTTTTTTCTCGAGGCAATTGCAAATTTTGGAGAAAAGAGCCCCAAATTTGGCCTGCCGATGGTACCAGTTATTTCTTCCACTTTTAATATAGGATAAAATGTATAAATACAAATTTTATATTGTTGATTATATGTTGAAATTGAAATTTTATTCAATATATAAAAAATTGTTGGAAAAAAATTGTTTAAAAAATATGACGAAAAGAAAATATTCGAAATTGAAAAATACAATGCAAAATTATTGGCAAATCTTATTTTACAGGAATTTTCTTAACTTATACTCCGGGCAGTCGATTTTTGGAAGAAAATAGCATTAATTTTGGCCTGGCGATGGTACAATTTGTTTTCTCAACTTCAAAGAAACAAAAATAAAAATGAATTTTTGAGAAGGATTCGAACCTTCGAATTTCATCCATATGCACAATCGCTTTCACCACTACACCACTGGTCCGTATGGCTCATTGCGTAAATGAAGAGCTAAAATTAAATAAAAACTTGGGGCCCAGGGACCCGGGGAAGGGGAAGGGGGGGGGGGAAGAAATGAATACCTACTATCGTCCATTGAATAGATGCGGAGGAGAAGGAGAAGAAGAAGGAGAAGGAGTTCGGACACATGGTTTTTTGCATTTTTCATGGGAAAATAATTAGTTTTATGCAAAAGTCAAAAAAGAAACTATAGTCAATTCGATGTTGCTCTTTCCAATGCAAAAAGAATCAGAAAGATTGAAGCTTCCTCTGAGGCGCTAGAGCCTTATCAAAATTAAGATCTAGCAATAACCCTCAAAACATACACCTGGGTCGAAAAGAGGGGCTGGGCGCTGACACTTCGCTAACGCTCGCTCGCGCCAGCCCAATGAGGACAAAAGTTTAGTAACCTCTATAGACCGCGGAGCGGCCCTTCGGGCCGCTCTGCGGTCAAAAATTCCTTGAGTTTAAATTTCGAGATATGTAAAGAGAAGCATTTTAAGCTAATAAAATTTTTTTCAATATAGTACCCTTTGGGGGGGGGTGTAACTCTTGGGGGGAGGGTGTATCTCTTGGGGGGAGGGTGTATCTTTGGGGGGAGGGTGTAACCTTTGGGGGGGGGCTCGCCCCATCAGCCAAAATTATACGACAACCGGCATAGTGAAGGCACCAGACATGGAGCGTTTGATTAGAACTTTGTAGCGCACCTGCGACCTCAATGCAGCAACCTTCAGCAGTCTGGAGAGAGAAAAGGAAGCAGAGAAGCAATTTCACAGCCATTCCCAACGTCTTTCTTGTGGCTTGGCTTGACCGGAATTGATTGGTGGAGCTCTTAAAATGAAGAAGTCTAAATGATAGCCTGCCTGGCAAAGGGCATCATGCCATTAACACAAATCGACCAGTTCAGGACAGCAATCTGAGTTAATTTTGGCACTAATTTTGTCCCAATATTGGCAGAGTCGCCAATATAGCTATTTAGATGACATATTTGGGTCAAAATGGCATTTTCGATAGCCTTTACCAAGACAGCGACAACAACATGCTAAATAGAAAAAAATAGCAGCCATTTTTGCCGAAATGAGCAAAAACAGATTATATGGTCAGAGAAATGAAGCTGAGGGGATCTCTGAAGTGGTGTCTTGCATCCCATGCGCAGAAATGCCGCTGCAGATAAAACTCCAGCTGCTTCTTCTACTCCGCCAGAAAAAGGCCCAGGCCCTCCCCAGCCTCCCAGCAGCATGCTGAGCCATCCTGGCAACGGAGTCTCGCAGTAGTCCGCCCTCCTCCGGGCCCTGTTGGCCAACCAACGTCGGCCTCCAAGGCAATGTCTCCGGCCCCATTGCGCCATTCACGCCGACTTCCACGTACACGCCATTCCTCGTACTCGCCTAGTTGATGCTTCAGAAAATGTGTAAAGGTTTCAATGAATTTTTGAGTTGTAATTAGAACTGCAGAACTCGCGCGGGGATGGAGATGAGGTTTGAAATTTGGAACCGACACCTGGGCTTGCAAGCGTTGCTCGGCGATCAACATGTCATCGGTCTCATCATGTTAAAGAATGCCCCAAGCAAGGCCATCCTCTCCACATTCATTTGCTTCTTATAACTTATCACTTCTCGCAGTTCCGAGCTTTAAAATTTATGTATTAGTTTTTACTCCATGTTATTAGAAATCATTTAAAATCAAACACCATGTTAGAAGTCAATCCGGACTGTGAACATTTGTTTACAAAAGTGTTCCAGGTACTTGCCGCACTTCCAAAATTAGCACTTTTTGAGGTTACTCAGCGTCACAATACTAACACTATCTAAGCCTAAGCCTATGCTTAAGAGGCGTTTTTTGATAGGAGCACGAATCCAGCAAAGGGAGGCGTACATGAAATTTTTTACCCCCCTTTTTTATTGCAGAATCTGAATCTCCATACCTTTTTATGTAACTCCACCAATGTCGGCCATATAATATGCAGAAATGGGCTCGCAACAGCTCCAAACGTAAAGGGAGGTCGAAAATTGGGCAAAATTTGCGTTTCAGGTACTTGCTGTCAAATAAAGCCCGATTTCTCAGGTTTTTAAAGTGAAAGTATAGGCATTATGGGTATTAATCGAAACCTTACAATTTAACAAAGAACACTGTGCCCTTTGTTCTGCTCAAAAATATTTATGTGTGAAGAAAACTGCAAGAATCTCATCAATTTGCAAAAACTCGATTTTGCCAATTTTGTCAAAAATATAAGATTTCTCAAAATTTTTTTTATTAATTTCGCCCTCGAAACTATCATATTCGTTTTTCTCATAAAATTTTGGACTAGAAAACATAAGGATATTTAAAAATGAAGGTGAGCCCAAAAGAATATTTTCACTTTTTTACGTCAGCTTCCAAATTTGGCCTATGTTATAACATAGGCCAGTTTTGCAAGGGACAAATTTTGGTGCCAAAAAACTTCCTGCTCAACTGGATCTCCATAATTCCCGGTTTCCTTTTGTGAGCAGCTTACCCTAAGCCTTATGCAAGTATCTACCAAGAAAAAATACTGAGTCTTCAATTTATTTTTTGAAAATTGTCCAATGTATGACGGCAAGTCCAAAATTTGCCCTATGTTATATTATAGGCCCAAAGTGACCAAAAAAATTTTTGTCTTGAAATTTGATTTCAATGACCTAAATCGATGCACTGGCCTCAAATACACCCGAAAATATCATTTTTATGAAACGAATAGACGCCGCCCAGGACCGCCGGGGGAGAGACACCCCACATAGGTCAGTGGCCGCGCTACGTGCGGCCACCTATATTTGGGAAGAGAGGCCGGATATTAAAGTTATGTGACCAGTATGTCCCTTCAACCCTTAAATAAAATATTTAGAGGACAAGATCATAGCCAAGTAAACACTGCATCATGGCATTTCCAGCCACATACACAGCATGACAGGCTCAAAGAACTCAAGAGAAGTGTTAACACTTAGGTCAATGCACATCATTCGCATAGCCTGGGCTAATGCTGTTGCAACCGTGCCTTGAAGAATTACTTGATTCATCCTCAAATACATCAGACTCCTGGGTAGGCCGAAAATCGAAAAATTGGCATCAGTCAAATCATTTTTTTTCAAATATTTTACAAAAAATTTTGAAAACTAAGCAATGGATTTAAGCGAGAACTGTTGTAGCTTCAATTTAAAAAAAAGTCCGACAGAAAAAGTTGAAAAATGGAGGAGCTATGAAGTTTCAAAGTCAAAAAATGGCCAAAAATGGCAAAAATGCGCACGTTTTCGATTATTTCATATTTTCAACATTTCCCATGCATGAGCGCCCCAAAAATATTGAATAACTCGTCAAGACCGATACATAGAGCTATCATATGCCAGGATAAGTAATGAATCCAGGTAGCCCAGAGACCCCTCCCAAAATGGCATCACCCGTATTATATAAGACTAGGTTGAGCTTCGCCGTCGCCTACGGCGACTCTATGGATAAAGTAGGGGAAAATACAAAAATACCAATAATAATTGATTAGGTTGAGCTTCGTTGTTGCCAACAGCAAATATAACCAAGCAGCTACAGAAATTATTGGGATTGGGAAAGGATTGGGTGAGCCTAAATAGACCTGTAAAAGCATCTGGCATCCACCGCCCTACATGGGAGGATTGGGTGAGCCTAAATAGGCCTGTAAAAGCATCTGGCATCCACCGCCCTACATGGGAGGATTGGGTGAGTCTAAATAGGCCTGTGAAAGCATCTGGCATCCACCGCCCTACTTTGCTTACTTGCATATCCAGTGAAACATGGGAGGATTGGGTGAGCCTAAATAGGCCTGCAAAAGCATCATCCATCCACCGCCCTACTTTGCTTACTTGCATATCCAGTGAAACAGGGGAGGATTGGGTGAGCCTAAATAGGCCTGCAAAAGCATCATCCATCCACCGCCCTACTTTGCTTACTTGCATATCCAGTGAAACATGGGAGGATTGGGTGAGCCTAAATAGGCCTGCAAAAGCATCATCCATCCACCGCCCTACTTTGCTTACTTGCATATCCAGTGAAACATGGGAGGATTGGGTGAGCCTAAATAGGCCTGCAAAAGCATCATCCATCCACCGCCCTACTTTGCTTACTTGCATATCCAGTGAAACAGGGGAGGATTGGGTGAGCCTAAATAGGCCTGCAAAAGCATCATCCATCCACCGCCCTACTTTGCTTACTTGCATATCCAGTGAAACATGGGAGGATTGGGTGAGTCTAAATAGGCCTGCAAAAGCATCATCCATCCACCGCCCTACTTTGCTTACTTGCATATCCAGTGAAACATGGGAGGATTGGGTGAGCCTAAATAGGCCTGCAAAAGCATCATCCATCCATCGCCCTACTTTGCTTACTTGCATATCCAGTGAAACAGGGGAGGATTGGGTGAGCCTAAATAGGCCTGCAAAAGCATCATCCATCCACCGCCCTACTTTGCTTACTTGCATATCCAGTGAAACATGGGAGGATTGGGTGAGCCTAAATAGGCCTGCAAAAGCATCATCCATCCACCGCCCTACTTTGCTTACTTGCATATCCAGTGAAACATGGGAGGATTGGGTGAGCCTATATAGACCTGCAAAAGCATCATCCATCCACCGCCCTAATTTGCTTACTTGCATATCCAGTGAAACAGGGGAGGATTGGGTGAGCCTAAATAGGCCTGCAAAAGCATCATCCATCCACCGCCCTACTTTGCTTAATTGCATATCCAGTGAAACATGGGAGGATTGGGTGAGCCTATATAGACCTGCAAAAGCATCATCCATCCACCGCCCTACTTTGCTTACTTGCATATCCAGTGAAACAGGGGAGGATTGGGTGAGCCTAAATAGGCCTGCAAAAGCATCATCCATCCACCGCCCTACTTTGCTTACTTGCATATCCAGTGAAACATTAATAAATCAATTTAATAGGAGCATATTTGAGGGCTGGGAGGCTGAGGCCACAAAGTTAAAAGGGGCAAACGGCTGTGAGAGCTATTCTGATGATAGAAGAATGCCAATTGTTTGGGGGGGGGATATGGATTATAGGAATTGCATTTGGGCTGCATGGGTCCCGCTACATGGGTGCTTAGCTTTTTTCATGCATTAGCCTCTTTTTTGGCCATCAGGCTCATTTAGGATCGCCCACCCAGTGGCCAAATTACAGCCGCGGTCGCATTGGACAGCTTCATACCATTTGTATTAATTAAAAAGTCACCAGAAAATTATATTAGGGGTTTAAAACGCTGTGCATACTTGTGTGTGGGCTAAAAACTGGCAAAATATGGAATGTTTGGAGATTTTTGAAATATAAGCACCATAATTATTTGAAATCGATGAACTAAAAAATATTTTTCATGATTTTTACCCCATTATAATCAAAAAAATATATATTAAGGTATGTGGCATGACAGTTAAAATTTGATGACAGGGATTTGTTTAGCAATGGGGGAGGCCAAACGGCCGGGGGTGGGGGTAAAATGGAAGGGTGGGGGGGGGGCAAATGGAGTGGAGGAATGTAATTGGGCTGCATGGTTCCCGCTACACGGGTGCTCAGCTTTTTTCATGCTTCTGCCTCTTTTGTGGTCCAGCGACTCTTTTAGGTACTCCCTCCCAGTGGCCAAATTACAGCCACACCAAGTGAATATAACACCTGGCTGTCCTCGAGGGACTTCAAAGATTAGGCAATCAACCCAACAAAGGTCAGATCGCCAAAGAAGGATATAGGTTTGCTGTGCTCTATGAAAATTTATGTGTAATGACTGAAATTTTGCCACACATGAGTAGCTTCCAAAACTGCGCAGTTGCAAAACATTGAAAAAATTCACATTTTCGATGTTTTAAGCATGTTCCCGCGATCGGTGCAAGCTAATTTACTCAGAATCGTGCTCTTCGACCCCATTTTACCCAAAAACACTTTTACCTCCTCACAGGAAGCTTCCCCCATGGTGCGCCCCATGCTTACTAACAAGACAGGCTCCTCTATTATATATATGGATATATCCAGTATATGAATGCTAAGCCTTGTCCGTTATGAAGGCACGCCGTGCATTCGCAAATTTGTCTGTTTGCAGTTTTAAAGGTGTTTAAAGGGTAAATCGGGGCTGCCTAACTTGATCCAGGGGTGCATGGAATTGCAAAATTTGTTTTTAATATCGAAAATGGCAATTTTGTTAAATTTTAGATCATTTTTCGGGCATTCAGAATCTGCGCAGTTTGCCCAGTTACCTGACGAATTGAGTTTTCAGGGATTCTTAAAGAAGGCAGTGACCACAGCGACCTACATTCTCATCCAGTCGGCCAGTTCAGAAAATCAAAAAATTTTGATAAAACAATAATTTGATGTAACGTATCTAAAATAGTTACGTAAAATATCTAAAGTAAAACCAAAACGAAAAAACCTCGGTAGATTAGTAACCTAAAGCAAAAAGCAAGAGATAACGGAAAACCATGTCCCACTTAGATTTATAAAAAAAGAAAAATGATAAAAAGAATGACTAAGATTAAAAAATATCATTAAACCCAAAACAGTACTCGTGAAGTCGCGAAGCTAAATAAACTAAAATAACTAATTAACGACTAAAAATTATGTTGATGTGCGCCGCAGGCCCTCCCAACCTAGTCCATATATATAATAGAGGAGCCTGTCCTGTGAGTGAGCATTTCGCGCGCCATGAGGGAAGCTTCTGGTGAGGAGTTAAGAGTGTTATTGGGTAAATCAGGGCTGGGGAACACGATTTTGAAAGGAACAGCTTGCACCGATCACGGGAAAGTGCTTAAAACATCAAAAATGTGACTTTTATCAATGTTTTGCAACTGCGCAGTTTTGAAAGC